>JANCYU010000035.1:0-217304 GCA_026122205.1 Galdieria yellowstonensis | reverse complement strand
AACCCTAAATAAACCCTAATAAACCCTAATAAACCCTAATAAACCCTAATAAACCCTAAATAAACCCTAATAAACCCTAATAAACCCTAATAAACCCTAATAAACCCTAATAAACCCTAATAAACCCTAATAAACCCTAATAAACCCTAATAAACCCTAATAAACCCTAATAAACCCTAATAAACCCTAAATAAACCCTAAATAAACCCTAATAAACCCTAATAAACCCTAAATAAACCCTAATAAACCCTAATAAACCCTAAATAAACCCTAATAAACCCTAATAAACCCTAAATAAACCCTAATAAACCCTAATAAACCCTAAATAAACCCTAAATAAACCCTAATAAACCCTAAATAAACCCTAATAAACCCTAATAAACCCTAATAAACCCTAAATAAACCCTAATAAACCCTAAATAAACCCTAATAAACCCTAATAAACCCTAATAAACCCTTAATAAAACCTTACTAAAACCTAATAAAACCTAACAACCTTGTAAACCTGTCAGCCTCTTACCCACCTTCCAAACGCATCCATCTGGTGACGTCGTAGAAATCATTATTACTGTAGTAAGTTTACCTGTTTCAGCTTTGTCGCCGGTGCTTACTGCTCTTTTTTTTAAGCCAGCTTGATTTTTCCAACCCAATTGAACTCGATAGTACCATAGTTGCGCTACGCATTAGTGGATTGGTGGTACCTCTGACTCTTAGGTGATGCTCTTTCCTAAAGAACTGGCGTTACTCATTTTTTTGCTTGCTTTCATTGCAATACAATAATTGTAATGGCACGTATTTTTTAGACCTTCTTATTACAAGGCGATTACTTTGAGACAATGAAGCTACTTTAGCGTGGTATGTATCTTGATCATTGTAAAGATTTTGTACCCAACGCTGTCCTAGGTTGGTAATAGCTGTTACAATGTCATCTCGCTTGGATATCCATTGATGCTTGTCTCGATCGTACAATTATTACTTGTCCAAACTTCACTAGGTTGGCTCAGAGAACGGTAGCTCTTTTTCAATGTCTTAACAATTTGCGGTGGTAGCAGCTCCCTTCTGTTGTGTGTACAAACTATATAGGGTAAGCGTTTAGATAGCACTTTTACCTTAATTCTAAATAGGTTACTAGAGTTGCAGTGTCAAAGTATCATTAGTTGTCTCGTAAGTAGCACCAGGAGCTAGTTGAGCCTAAACAATTCAAATCCAGTGCTGCAAATTGTTGGGACGATTGCCGTTACTATTGCTTTTTTGTCAGGTGAATATGTTCCAAAGCCTATATTGTCATTTAATCATTATGCCTCTTTATTTCGAGGCGACCACTCTGAAATGTCCTGCAATCATCGTGATAGAATTAAAAAAGTGTCTTGATAATATTTAGTGTTCCATGTTTTACTTCGTTGTAATACTGTAATGGTTACTGTATCGTAAGTTGGTTTATTGTAGACAACATTGTCCAATGAGATGGCACTGCTGATAGTTTTTGCATGATTGAACTAGTACAGTTCAATTTAGCTTTTTTGTCTTGCTTTTGAAAAATTTGCATTTACGCTACACCAATTGTTATGTTTTTATAATATGTGCAGGGTTTCATTTCTATAATTTAGTTTGATTATAATTTTTACTGGAGCACAAGCATATCAAATGAAAAATGTGACATTGGTTGAATAATGGCTTACACGAAGAAGCAGTAGGGTCTCTAAACAGTTGTCATCAATTGTTAGAGCTGGTTGAGAAGTTTCCATTATGAAGGGTTATTTTGGTCATTACAATGCATTACAGTGCCTCTAGTGTCACTCAAAGCGTAATTCTCCTTATTACAATTCCAAGACTCTGAAAAGCAATGAAGTAACCAGGAATTTATTATAGTAAATCTTGGGTGCCCAACAGTGATGGATAAATGTAACTTATTGAGTCAACAGTTGCCCAACAATCCTCAATTTGATTTTACCACTCTGGATTCATTCATGATTGAGCTACTGCAGTGACTTGTAACTTTTGAGTGATGGTTTTCTGCTGAAAGGATCGCCATTATCGTTTGTTTCTGTAATTTTATTGCAGTAAAATACCTCTAATGCCATGTACTCATTAGGCCTCGAAATTGCAAGTTGAAGACTATGTAACAATAAAACAGCCTTGGCATACTTTAAAATGTACTTTGACTACTGTTAAGCTTTTGCGTGGAACACCATCAAAAACCGATAAAATCTGTTGCAGTGTTAGCTCGCTTGGATACCCACTGATGCTCGTCTCGCTTGTACGATTATTTGTCTATACTTTACTGCATTGACTCACTGCATGGTACTTCTTCCCTAATGCGTTTTAACAATTTGTGGCTACGCCATCCACCTTCTCTTGTGCTTCATAAACTATACAGGGTACGTGATTTCTATGTTATATTTATCTTAATACGCGGTCAGAATTGCAATTGTCAATTTGTCATTGATTGTTTCTGTCTTGCTCGAGGTGTTACCTGTTTCTACACCGTTCAAATCCATTGTTGCGAAGCGCTGAGATTGCCAATGCTATTTTTTGTGATTTAATTCTTTATCAAACCTATTTGTCATTTAATGGTCATGACTCTTCATTTTGAACGGACTACAATGGAATGCCGTGCAAGGGCAGTGATGTAATTTAAAAAGTGCCTTGACAATACTTAGTGCCCTGTGTCTATTTTGTCGTAACGCTATAATGGGCATGGCAGTGTAAGTCGGTTTGTTGACGACGTTGTCCAATGAGAAGGTACTGCTGTGTTAATGCATAATCGAACTCGTATAGTTCAATGCCCCTTTTTTGTAATGCTATTTAACAATTTGCGTTTAAGCTGCATTCTTTTTTATGTTTGTATACAATGTACAGAGTCCCATTTCTATAATTTAATTTGATTGTAATTCTAACTGTATCAAAAGCATACCAAAGGGCAAAGTATCGTTGGTTGAAAATTGTCTTGCACGAGGAAACAGAGGGTCTCTAGACAGTTCTAATCTATTGTTAGAACTGGCAGAGAGGTTCCCATTATAAAGGATTATTTGGTCATTTTGATGCGTTACAATGCCTTTAGTGTCATAGAAAATTTAACTCTCCTTATTACAAATCCAGGCATTCTGAATAGCAGTGAAGTGACCACGAATTGACTATAATAAATCTTTTGTGCCCAACACTTTTGGATAAATGCCACTTTTCGCAGTTAAAGCTTGTTCGGTCGCCCAGCGGTTCTGAATTTATCGATGCCACTCTTGGTCCATTCATGATTGAGCTGCTGCAGTGCCTTGAATGCCTTTGAGCAATGGTTTTCTGCTGACATGATCGCCATTTTTATGTCTTCTCTGTAATTTTAATGTAGTACAATACCAATGGTGTTGTGTAATCATAATCTTCTTTACTTCAAGTCAAAGACTCTGAAATAACGAGGCTACCTGGATCTAAACTAAAATGTACTTGGATCATCGTAAATCCTCTTTGCCCAACACCGTCGTAGATTGATACGAGTTGTTGCCATGCTGGCTCGTTTCGATACCCATGGATACTCGATTCAATTCTACAATTATTCATCTATCTTGATTGGATTGACATAGTGCATTGTAATTTTTTCTTAAAGGCTCTAAACAATTCACGATTACACTATCTCCTTTTTTGTGTTTTATAGACTATAGAAAATAAGGATTTGTGCTTACCTTACTTCAATATGTGTGACATGCGGACATTGCTTCAAATAGCACTGGTTGAATTATAACATGCACAAGGAATCAGTTGATTCTACATGGTTCTAATCCATCGTTGGAAATAGCTGAGAGAATTGCCTTTTGAATTTTTTGATGGTTTCATTGTTGGTTTATGTACAATTGAACTGGTACAGTGTCTCTTTATGTGATGAGTTTTACGAGAAAGGGTGCCATTACTCTTGTATTTCTGAATTTCCATTGCGTTGCAGTACATGTAGTGTATATTAATACACTTTATTGCAATTCGACATAGAAGCAATCTCGATAGAACCTAAATGTTTTTGGCCATCGTAAAGCTCATGTTCTCAATACTGCCACTAATCGATAAAAGCTGTTGAAGTGTTATCTCGTTTGGCTGACCGTTGTTGTTTGACTCTTTAGTACAATTATTCGTCCTTGCTTTACTGGATTGACTTTGCGCATAATGCCTCTTCCTTTACGGGTTCTAACAACTTGCGGCTACACTATCTTTTTTCTATTGGCTTTTATAAACAATAGAGAATAAAGGCTTTATTTGTGATTCTTAATTCGAAATGTGTGACGAGAGGAACAGTTGTCAAAGACGCTTTAGTTGTTCCAAGAGTTGCGCGGCCAGTTAGCTGCTTCTAGAGAGTTCCAATGTGTTGCTGCAATTTGCTGAGGCGATTGCCATTATTCTTTTTTTTGGCATTTTGTATCACAAAGCCTGTAGTGTAGTATGATCATGATACATCTTAATTACGAATTCACAACTTTGAAATGCTGAGCAATAATTGTGATATAACGAAAAGATTGCCTTGAAAATACTCTTAATATTCCAAGCCCAACTTTGTCGTAACGCTATAATGGTTTTTGGGGGCAGGCTAGTTTATTGTCCACGATTTCTAGCGAGAAAGTAGTACTGTGTATATTGCATTATTGAACTACTACACCCTCAGTGTGCCGTTTTTGTGAAGCTTTTTAACAATTTGCGTTTACGCTATATCCTCCTTTAGGCTTTCGTACAATGTGCACTGTTCCGTTTCTATAATTTAATTTCATTTTAATTCTAACTTTAGTACAAGCGTAGCAGCAGACAGAAAAAGCATTGATTGAATTATCGCTTGCACGAGGAAGCAGTTGTCCTTAGGCAGCTCTTATCAATTGTTAGAGATGGTTGAGAGGATTTCCATTAGCATTCTTTTTTCATTTCAATGCATTGCTATTTCTCTTATGTGATGGAAAATTAAAGCCTTCTTGCTACAAATCCACAACTCTGAGAAAGCAGTGAAACAATCAACAATTGACAATAGTAAATCTTCCGTGCCCAACACCCGTGTGTGTATTGATGCAACTTATTGCAGTCCAAGCCAGTTAGGTTGCCTAGCTATTCTCAATTTGATGGTACCAATGGTTGTTCATTTGTAATTGAACTGGTGCAGCGCTTCATGCCTTTTATGTGATGCTGTTTTGCTGAAAGGACTGCCACTATTCATGTTTCTTTATATTTTTTACAGTACAATACATATAGCAGCGGGTATTTTCTGTCTCTTTGTTTCAAGTCGACGATTTTGAAACACTGAAGGCTACTTTGATATAACTTAAAATGTATTTTGACCATTGTAAAACTTCTGTGCCCAACACCGTAGTAGATCGATAAAAGATGTGGCAGAGTTAACCCGTTTGGATGCCTATTGGTGCTCAACTCAATCGTACATTTATTCGCTTATGCTTCGCTATGGACTCAGTGCATAATACCTCTTCCTCAATGTGTTCTAACATTTGCGGCTATGTTATTTTTCTTCCGTTGTGTTTTCTCAACGTTGGGCGGTAAGAATTTGATATATTATTCTCACTTTAATTAGAAATGTGTGAATAGAGACGCAGTGGTCAAAGAAGCATTGGCTGCTTCCTGATTTGCAAGAGGAGTTAGATGTTTCTAGAAAGTTATAATCCTTTGCTGCAAGTAGCTGAGACGATTGCCATTATAAAGGTTTTTGTCATTTTGCGTTGCAAAATCTGTTGTTTTATGTAATAATTATGCCGCCTAGTTGTGAATCTACAGCCTCGAAATGCCGTGCAAGAATCTTGATACAACGGAAAAAGTACTTTGACAATATTTGCCATTTTATTTACAACTTTGTCGTATCGCTATAATGGTCATTGCAGTATAAGTTGGTTTGTTGACAACGGTGTCCAATGAAAAGATGCTGCTGTTAATTCATGGACATTTGAAATTGTTCAACTCAATGCATCATTTTTGCAATGCTTTTTAATAGTTTGCGTTTCCGCAACATCCTTCTTTATGTTTGTATTCTATGTGTAGCGTTCCGTTTCTATGATTTGATTATAATTTTACATGTATCACAAGCGCAGCAATGGACAAAAGAGCATTGTTGAATCGACAGCGTGACACGGACAAACTGGCGTTCCATTGGGCCCTTTGTGGCCAATGAAAATCAATTGCCAATGGCAAAACCATCTTACTCCCAACACGCACACATACACATACACTCTCTCTTATACTGACACTTGCAACTCTTGTCGAATACACCAAACTTGCAATCTCTTCAAGCGAAATTAGTTAGTTACTAGAGGTATAAATATACAACGAAGTGACCCCTTTTTTCAAGTGCTTTCTCTACAAGTTCACTAGCTCTTTGCTTTTCACAAATCCTTTTCAACCATTCAACTTGTCGTTTTACATTACAACCCTGTATGAACGTTGTAACGTATATGTGTGCGTATACAAGTTGGCAGTTGAAGCTGTGGAGAAAGGCGGAAAGTGACAGCCCTTTTCGTGACTAAAGCCGTTCACAACCACGAAGAACGGAGTATGACAACTCCAAAAACAAACTCTAGAAAAGCCTCTAAAATATAATAGGAAATAAATAGTCTTCGAGTTTTGAAAAGACAAAACACAACGAGGGAAACCACAAAAAAGGTGCTAATACAAAAGCTCAACTTGCCCAACAAACTTCAAATTGTTTGTTCGGGAGCCATTCGTTCTAGTGGCAAATGGTGCAGAACACTTTCGTTCAATATTGCCAGTGGGAGAAGCAAAACGAGTCGAAACTCTTTCCCACTCTGCTTTGCTTTTTACATAACCGACACTGCACAGGAAACCTCTAGTGCCAATAAGGGGTTGCGTTACCAAGACGTCATGTCTACACACTCGTCGACAAAGAAAGAGAAAGACTAGGGGAGAAGACCCTATTTGACTCGATAAAGAGCAAACATTTGTGACTCTTGTAATGTAGCAACTAGCGATTGGTGTTTTTAGTAGCCAGCTGGTCCTTTCTTTTTCTGTCGAGGCGTTCTACCGTCGAGAGCAAGATCACCAAACCATCTTGGAGTCGCTCAAGCTTTGTGTCGACTGGTAGTTCAACTCTATTTTGAAGAAAATATTGGAGCAAGGACGATTTGGCTTCCATCTTCTCGTTTTTTCTTCTTTGGTTGCTTTTGCATTAATGCGGTGTTAAGGGAACCTAGAGTGAAATCAAATCACACAGCCAGGCTTTGCGATAACAGAGCGATAAACAAGTTGAGGTGGAAAGGCGACGATGGTTCTGTTTATTGCAACAAGGGCAAGAGAGATCAAATAATGCCACTAGAACAAAACAACCAGTCACTGAATACAACGTACTTTGTTGCAATGCATTCTACAAGCACAATGCTTTGGTTGACCTAGTACAAGACAACAATGCAGTACTCAGTCTCGTTGGTCTACTTGAAGACTCTACGACAAAGCGTTTCCGGTACCAAAGGAGGCGACACAGCACGCTGCCCAACCGTCGACACGTAGTTGTCTGTTGGAGGCAAAGCAAAGAAACTTTGAAATTGACATTGCCTGTCTTGACTTTTAGCGGAAAGTCGGAAATGGTTGTAACTCTGCCGTCACTGCAATGAAGCAAAAGTATTTCGTTGCAAACTTGGGTACTTGGATGGCAGTGGCCTAGGTTGCCTTGTCAGATAGTGAAATCCTTTCTTCAAAAGTCTATTGCACTTGTAACTCTTTTCCAGCATTACAAACGGTGATAACCACTATAGGCGAGCCAAGTCGAAAACTTTCAAACACTTGTGAAAAGCACTAATGATGGCAACTTGAACACTCCTAAGATGGATTACGACGCCACATATCTCAAGGAAGAAAATCACTTTTTATACTAAGGCACACTTGACGAAGCACAAAACAATTATAAAACTACTCTGCGTCTGCTTCGTGTTCTCACACTTGGAACGACCATTCAAGGCTCATTTGGAGATTGGCCATCGGAAATTATCTGAAGACACCTTTTTCTCTCTCTCTTACTGACAAACGCTCGCAATATGCTGTTTCTTTGTGTCCACTTCAAGTTCATAAGCACAAAATACAACTACCAACGAAATTGTATACTTTGAAGAAAGACGTAAAGGTCTTTGAATTCTTCAGTGAAGACTCCTCTAGTGGACGGAGGGAATGTTGCCAATGTTTAGCAGAGGTTTTGTGAATCAATAGCTCTCGTAGTCTAGAACTTTTTCAGACAAACAATATGGGAAAAATATCTCACAGCAAACAAGTGATGAAATTTTGGACAGTGCCATTTACAACTGTCCAACAAGCACCAGACGACTATCTTGTCGAGCTTGTTGCATGAAAAAGCTTCCCGTTAGACTGACATCTTTACGTTGAGAAAAGGAGTAAACACAGCTGATAATGTCTTATTTTGAGGCGACAGGAGCACTCGACATTGGACTGAACTACGAAGAATAAGACTCTTTGTACAAATACCAGGACAAAAGATCAACTGTTCAAGTCAACTGCTTGCTGTTACTAACCAGTAGCGCATTTGCTTTGCTTGTCTCTGGAACAGCGAAAATTCTCGTTCTGCGTCTAATTTTTATTTTGGTGTCACCAACGTGCAACGACACTGGTAGATGGAACAAGTGCCAGCCAATCTTATCACTCTTGTGGCAAATGCAGAGAGTCTGGACGAGTCACCATCTTCTCAGAATTTTTTGCAGCATCTTTTCTTTGGAGAGAATATCGCCTCGAGTTTTGTGTGTAGAAAGAGCATTTCAATTCAGAACGACTCTCCCTGAGAGTAGTGACGCCACAAATGACGATAAGCTTGTCTTATGCAGACTAGTGCTTTTGGAAAAATTCGACCAGTTTGTTTCAAAGTGTCTTTTTGTGAACTTTTTTTTTCAAGTCTATGTGGAAGAGAAACGAGGCAACACTATATTTCAAAGATGACCTAATACTACTACTGCTGCTGCTGGATTCCGAGTTCATCTAGACGAGTTGGGGCGAACAATCAACATGAAATGAATAGTCTCAAGTACCGGAATGGATTCACAAGGTAATTTTGTAGCAGTCCCTTGGTCTCCTTGCACTGTAAAGCCGCAATGAAAAGTTTTTTATCAATACAGTACAATGTAGAACAACAAAATTATCTGACAAACACCATTTGTTCAAATTTGCCGGTGTTGTGAAAGAATAACTGGAGTTTCCAAAGAACCAATACAGTTTTTTTGATGTATCTTTTGCTCTTCAAGAATACATAAATGAGTAGCGAAAAAACACTACTCGCAAAAGTTCCACCACAAGAGTTGTACATAAAAAGTTGGTTGAATTTGAACCGAAGAGTTTGATGTCGTAATTGGTGGTTCGCATGAAGACTCTAAAACGGAGTATATAATGTTTCGAGTCATACTACTCTTTCCTGTAAATTTTCAGTGTTAGAACCTAATTGAATGCTACCATAATTCTTCGTGTCTCGAATTGTAGAAAGACAAGGGCAATTCATACTCCGAATCCAGATATATGTCCTACTGGATTAGTCATAGGATATCAATAGTGTGTTGCCTCGAGAAACGTGTATCCACAATTCCTTTTCAACTCTCCAAAGAGTGTACCACGAAAAACCGTAAACAAGTCAACTCTGGCAACGAAAATTCATTCTGTTGCAACTTCCAAGAATACGAAGCTGTGCTATTTCACGTGGTCACGTCACTTGTATGAAAAGTATCAGCGAAAAGTTGCAGCTGGAGCAAAACAGCACTGCAATTCACTTGTCCGATCCGTTGCTTGCAAGCAACTTAAGAGTAAAACAGCGACTAGCAGAGACACCAACGTTACCATTCTTGCAAGATTAGGTGTCGTCTAGTGGAAAAAAGTAAATATATATATTGGTACAACTTGTATTGCGTTTTCGCTTCGAAAGATGCTATCTTTCTGCAAGGTCGTTTCACTGCGTTTCTTTGATGCATCTGTCGTTGCCTTTATGACAAACAGAGTCCTGAATCTATACTTACAGAATACAGTTGGACGCAGGCAGTAACACATTTTAGACAACCATTGTTATAGGTAGCACGAAAGAGTTTGCCCCTCATAACAATTGCTCTAGGTGACTATTGCAATTAGATACTATTCTGTCTATCTTATTCACATGGATGGAGATAGAACATGAAAAATCCATCTTCCGTTTCATTTGCAAAGTTTGGGAAGAATTCAGCGAAAGTGGGAAACTTTTCGGTGACTCCCAATGAATAGGTCAACTGCATAAATTGCCGTCTATTTTTTATTAAAAGATATGGCGCTTCCATTTCTGGAAAAAGTCAATGCTAAAAAGTATAAAAACAAATATTCAACACTTCACAAAAAACCAAACAAAGGTTTCGCAAGACTTGTCAAGGAATTCAAAAGGGTATCTTCAAAAATATAACAAGTGCCCGCGCCTCCCTTTCAGCTCAATAAATATACTCAATTCCCAGTTTCATAAGGACTGTCAATACATTTTTGATTGCAAGGTCACATAGTCTTCATTTATAAAATTATGGCTAGGAAAGACAAAATTTCATCTTGAAAAGGACATTACGAAAAAACTTCCAAATTGCCCAAGCATCTTTTGTCTTCTCGGTACCAGGAATAGCACCATCACAGGTAGATTCACCTCCATTTTGTCCAAAAAGGTAGTTAAAAGTACAAAGACATTATGGACTAGAAACAAGACGACCCAAAAGACAATAAGGAACACAGTAGCTCAGTAAAAATACGAGACCAACATCGTTGAAAAAATATAATCCAAAGTTTCTTCTTTCGTAAAGAGCAACTCCACAGAATCGAAAGACAAATGAATTGATAAGAGAGGTTGTCTCTAGACAAAATGACAAGAAACTGGTTCTCACACCAAAAGTACTGCTGCTTCTCAACACAGCAGTAACTCCTTAGAACCAAACGTTCACCAAAAGAGAACCTCGTTTTGAACGACAATACAAAATAACGTGACTCTTCCCATATAAACAATAGCATAAGCAGGTCAACTTTCTATGGACTTTCTAACAAATACTACACTCTAGTGCAAATAGGCTGCTGCAGTTCTGGAGACGAAAAATTACTTCAAAGCTAGACCTTTGTCGCTTTTATCCACAAACCAATCCAAAAAAGCTAAGAAACTATTTTTGTTTGTCATCAAAATATACAATCCAGCTCTGTTCAAGACTTGACGAGCTACACAAAAACAATCAAACAGAATATCTATCAGTAAACCCGATTCACGCTGTCAAAAGAGATTTTTGGTAAAACTGTCTTTTCCGATAAAGAAAGGCTCTCCTTTCACAAGCTTTCCTCGAATGCCATATAACCAACTGACACGACAGGTCGGCTCTCATACGCAATAGCGTCACAAGACTACTACAACTTGACCAGTGCTCTCACATTTCCCTTTAAAGTAAATACTTTAGTTGTAATTTAGTTCTCGCAAGTATTTTCCCGTCAAAAAACCTTGCACGTGTGCTTGATGCGATCGTGCTTCACACTTTTCCTTCCCGAGCCTTTGTGGAATTTGGCCATTTCATTGTTGGTAGTGATTACTGTAACTGTGGTGTTGGCCTGGTTGAGTGTATTTTCATATGTTGAAAAAGTAATTTATGGAAACGATAAATTGCTTCTTTCGTGTTGTTGCACTTTTTCAAGCTGTCCTTTTCTCGGAATCAAGGTTCTCTTGCAGCTAGTGACAACCTGAAAGTAATAGATTCTCCAAACCCTGGGTTATTTAGTTTGTTTTTCCGTAGTTTGCAAGGAATGCTTAAGAATGTTACGTGTCCCCAATTTTTACTACTATCGGCCAAAGCTCAAAATAACTTGGCATTTGTAAGGTGTCTTCAAGTCCGTCAAGAGTTTCAAGTACCTTGCCGTTGTTTGAACGCTTCTTGTTGTGCAAAAGCAGGTGGAGATGACAAAGGTTTTCTGGAAATTCATTTTTAAGAGATGGCACTAAAAAACTAGGAATATTTGACTTCGTACTTGGTTCGATTTAATAGCTTTCCAGATTGACCGAACGTTGGATTCCTCGTTGGGGTTGCTTTGTTTTACACAAGAAGCAGTTTCACATGCGTTGACAAATATGCCGAGGTACATTTCTGGATGTTGCACTGGTACAGTTTAGTTGTGGAAACTGGATTCAACACTCACTCTCTGATTGTACACGCGAAGGACTTTGTTTGCAATTCCCAAGTTACTCGTTGTTACCTTCCAAAGTTCTGCAGAGGATATCCTTTTTTTATCGAAACAAAAGACTTTACGAGTAGTGAATAGACGTTTTACTTGTTTTGTTTATAGAGTTGAACGAAACTTTGAAGATTCCGTAGCTTGTCTTGTTTGTTATTTGCTCACCTCAGAGCTTGACAGAGTTTCTTGGTTCGACTCCAAATAGTAAGCTTAAGAGACTGTTTTGTAATAGTCGAGCATGGTGGGATCACTTCAAGTTGCTCTGGATTTTATTGGACAACTCCCTGTTACAGTCTTTGATAATTGTATCATCGGAGAAATCTAAGCAAGATGCTGGTGCAGTGACACAAGCAAATAAACATTCAACAATCGAAGCGAAGGTCATGCAAACAAAAAGCAAAAACATGAAGGCAGTTTCTTCGTTAGTTGGCTCAGTACGACAAGGCGAGTTTGATTGGTTGGAATTTTTGAAGACATATTGTAACCTGACGGAGTTTGAAGCTCGTGAATGTAGTGATATGCTTAAAGTGATTATAGAGGAAGACTCGATGGGAGTTGACACTGCAGTATTAGAAAGGCTGGGTAATCGAGGACCCAGCAATTCGACTGAGAGTTGTTGCTGGTATAAGAAGTTACATGAGAAATAAACCTCATATGTGAACTCTTTGTTTCATTATTATTTCATCGCAAAATAGTCTTTGGTAAATTCTATCAAGTTACACAATGTTGACTGCATATTCCAATTGATAGAACACACAATTGGATGAAGGAGTTGGCACAACTGTTTGTGACTCTGTTACTGCAAATCCCTTTCATCTTTCAAGAACTCTCTCTTACAGAAAGTACGTATGAGGACCTGGAACCAATAGCCGAATACAGGCAAAGAACAACAACGAAACCCGCAACCAAACAACACGCATCTTGCCCTAGTCGATCAGTCCAAACTGCTCAGTGAGAATATATTGCTCTCTTGACTGCAAGTTTCGAAACCTCTTGGTCAGCAGGTAAGCGAGCAACTTAAGCACGACGCAAAATCAGCACAAAAGTTATCCGCTGCTTTTTTCCAACAAGCCTCTTGTTATACGATGGAAAATACACGTTATTGGATACCTCTTAGAGTCATCACTTGACCGTATCGACTGGTCAGGACAAGAATCATTCCGTTGTTTTTAAACAGCGCCAAGCAAAAACAACCTCTAGTAGTTGAAAAGTATTTCAGCAAATATCATTACTCGCGAAATACTTGAAAAAAATTTCAATTCTACCTGAATTCTTCTCAGATATTTCTTTCCTATACAAGAGAAATAGCAAAAACGTACGGCACTTGGGGTTCCCGAGTGATCCCTCACCTCAGTACTAACCAAGCCTGAGGGCGCTTAGCTTCTGAATTCGAAATGGGTTCAGGCGCATGTGCCACTAGTATGGCCGTACGTACTTGACACAGGTATTTTAAAGTATTTCAATAAATGAACGTTTCCTCAAAGGGTGTAATAGGAACAGAATGGACATTTGAAACGTTATGTAGGGATAGCACCGCAACTTGTGCGGCAAGGATCGGAATGACTGGTGTGTCCGAAACAATAATGGTGATAATACTTATGAGTGCGTGAAACACTAATGCTGTTATCCTCGTTATTGCGTCGCATATGTCAACGTGGCTTGCTACAGTATCAACGCCAGTAAGAACAAGTTCTCTATCCACTAGAAGCTAGTTGTACTATTCCAAACCCACAATGTGGATTGCTCCTTCAAGGCTGCAATCTCCATGTCTCGGTAGGAATGCGGACTCGATTTGAACATTTCAGCGAAAGCATGAAGTTTCATAGTGTTTGTTTTTTCTTTGAATAAAGAAGAATTTTGGAATATTTGTCTTTAGAGGAGTTTTTGCGTTTCTTTGTCGTAACTCTGAAAAAAGTACAAAAGGAGTGGTTTGAAAGTGATGGAACATGTAACCGCAGAGTTTGTATACTGGAGTTATTTTGTGTTGGAAAAGATGGCCGAAGAGTAAAGGTTTTCAGCGGTTTTAGTTTTGTACCTTTTGTCAAGCCTTGCTCCATCGTCCATCAGGGGAAACTTCTAAAGTAGCAGAGATAGAGAGCTTCATGTTTGTGCAATTTTCATGCTACTGTACAATGTCCGTGATGCTTGGCGACAACGATGGTAATGATAGCGAGGAATTTATCTGCAAATTAAAGTTTTTGACGGAACAAATTTTTTCACTGAGAACAATGAGTTGACTCGCACCCTTATTCATTTTTGTAGGTAATTGGTTATCTCCTTTGTTACTCAGTTCCAGAAAAGTTTGCAGTCACCTTCACCTCTAGTTGATAGATACGTGCGACATCACTGCTGTTGTCGAAAGACTTCCTTTGTCCGGATTTTCTACCAAAATAAAATGATAATTCAAAATGCTTTATTCCAAAGATGAGAAGACTAGATCAGACGCCAAAATGTGCATTCTTCTTTATATCTGGAATTCTGATTATTGGATTTGGTACCCAAAAAAAGATCATGTCCATAAAAGGCCTCCTCAACAATTTTCATTTGCGCCATTTCATTTTTTTTTTCACGAGGGAGACAACCAAATTGAAGAGAATGAGCTCGCTGTTGCGATAGTTGTGGTGGTTGCTATGGTGTAGAATCTCTTGTCCTTGTCTTTTCACGTAACAAGAATTTTTGAGAGTAGCGTCGTTTGTAAGTTTAAAGCAAAGTTCAGTTGTCAAACACGAAATCCTTTTGAAGGTGAATGGGTTCTATATGCTCTCCTCTATTCAACCAAAGGAGCCTCTTGTATCAGTTTAAGCGTATTCGACGTTGTGAACTTGTTGATTCGGTACAAACGATAAGTGTTCAAAGGATGGAAATTCGGCAAGTTTCGTTGGTCTAAGATTTTTATTTCTGACAGTTTGAAAACTGACAAAAAGTACGCCACCGTTTATTTGGACGAGGTGCCCAAACTTGGGTAGATTGTTCGGAAACTAATATTTCAGAGTTATTGGGAGAAGAAGTAAAAGGTTGGAAGCGAAAAATTTTCTACCAAGGAAGCATCACTGAAGGTTGCTGCTCCTCTGTTTTACCCAAGAAGTTTGGCAGTGTTGTCCTCTTCAGAATTCTGGAACTAGAGATACCAGGATTTCTTTAAACTAGATCTGTGCAATGGATTTATGGTTGGATTCGGTCTTAATGTAGTCTACCGTCGTTCTGGCTTTAAGATTGCCTCTACAGCTAGCGAAGTGGGCAAGAGCATCTATCTTTATCTAGTTGCTGTTTTTGCACGTCACTTTGAAACCCAGTATGGTTGTTGCGAGCGCAACATCCCGGCTTGAAGGGTTACCCGATGAAAAGACAGTTGTTGTAAATACGCAGCAATGTTGCTGTTTATGAACGCAAGGATGTATAACTTGGGTCCTTTTCGCTCTGGAAGAGCTAGCTTTGATTTCTTAAATGTTGCTTCAATGAAGCTTGCCATGTTTTTTACTCTCCAAAAAGGAGATCTTATCCTTTACAAGGAACTTCGAGGAAATTCGTGAATATGAATCCAGGAAAAAATTCTTATTACGGATGAGCATTATATACTATGGCAGCGTTTAGGTAATGACGTAAATAGTTGGCCTTCCTCTTTTGAGTGTTTCGCAGATCTACGGATTTATAGAGTGCGAGCAGTTTGTTTTTTTTTCTCGGATGCTAAGGTCGATAGATTAATCGTGAATTTATTTTCCGTGGCCAGAACATCAGGAGTTTATAAATAAGTGACCTAGTGGATATTATGACTATGTTCAGTACTCCGAATTGGATCATGAAGGAGTTTGCGCAATGGCAAAATTTGGAGGACTATTCCTTGGTCTTGAGGCAAGATTGTTCAAAGTTGGCGGAGCCACGCTGTTTGGTTCCGACTCGCTTGCAGAGTTGGCGGAAATGACAAGAATATTTCTTTACTCTAGTTTCGACCAATTGGCAGACAAATTTATCGGAGAACTGCTTATGAAATGAAAAAAAATAATCAAGATGTCAAGTCGTCGAATGGCGAATTTCCTAAGGAACGATTTGTTGATATGGCTTATGGGTTATTTCTTAGCAATGGGAATCCAAGCAGTATTGTATGTCAAAGTGGCTTATCTAAATTGAGATCTACTAATGACGGTAAACTGCTTTTACATAAGCTTTTATAACAGGATAGCCCATGATGCCCTTTTTGAAAACTTTTTCAAAGTTTGATCCTAATCCACGTGGACAAGTTGAGTTGTCCAAGATGCTTGAACGCGCTCGAATATTTCGTGGGAAGATGGTTTTTTATTTATCTTTTTTTCTTGGCTTTCTTTGTGAGAGTCCAGTTATTCAACTTCATTCGCGAGGTTGTAGCCAAAGGGTTCGATTTACGACCATTGAATTGCGGAGGTTCGATGCAAGGGTTTTTCGATTCACCTTTGAAGAAGATTGTGGACTGTTGGAGGGATAAACTTGGCAAGAATCATGCCTGTTTAGATTATGCATACGTTCATACGAGTAACATGGGATGGACATTGTACCTTTTCAAGGCTTCTGTTTCAACATTACCTCATCGCAACAATGACTTGACTCAGATGGAGCTGTTATTTAGTTCTGAGCCTTGATCCAATACTAAAGTCATATTTGGTTGAATCTTTTCGTATTGGGCCTTCTTTTGAAGAAGAAGGAAAAGAAATGTACTTTCAGGTAACGGACTTTCATGTGTGTCGTACAGGGATTGCATACATGCTCTTTATACGACCTTCTTGGTTAGAGAGGAAGTAGAAGGATGCAGCTTTCCAGCAATTGTGAAAGTAACTACTTTCGAGTACGGCCCTGAGCATATCAAGTTAAGTATAGATGAGTATCAGCGCGATCCTCTAGTGACTATTATGCTACGGCGCCGTTCCAGCAAGCATAAAAGTGAATTTTGAGTCGATGTTATTTTCGATTTGTCGTTCTTTTTACCATTCTCATAAAGAATTGATGCATATATATTCGGATGCCGACTATGTGAAGTTGAGTTGATCAAGTAGAACACGTTAAGAGAGATATAGACAAATTGTCAAAGAGAGTTTACCAAGCGCATCACAAATGGCTAGAGGGATTGTTGTTTCATTTATATTACTAATCACCTTGAATTAATACAGTCCTTCAAATTATCCTTCCAGCCAGATAAATGACTAGCAGAACGTAATATTTAGGGTCAAAAAAATCGCTGCTAGAAGATGGGTATCAAAATGTTGAAAGATACGCAAATTGAGAAAGTACGATAGATTGTGGACAAGGTCGCATCACACTACTTTCTCAAGTGACTTGATTGAATGGTTCGTAGGATAGAGTTGGAGAGCAAATGGTTGATTCGTTCTCAGCTTCGTAGCAAACGACGACGACAAAATGCTGAGAATTCTTATAGAATGATATTACATTTGAAAGCAAATGACCAAGTCATAATGATGGTCTGCCTATATACTATATTTGAAATTATCTAATTTCATGCCTCGGCATGTAGTCTTTCCGTTATAGAAGACCCGGACGTCATAAGAGGTAAAGTAGTCTTGGTGCATTCCTGTCTTGTTCTAACACCTCGGCCAAGCAACTTTTCTAAGAGCAGACTTTCATGTCTTCATGTTGAGAATGAAACTCAGAATCGTTCGATATTCTGATCGTTAAGTATATTTTCCAAATCGTCGCTTGCTGTTTTTAAGTTCCTCTTTCAGTCACAATCCTTGTATTTCTGTTATCTTTTCGTTCAAAGGCCATTTCTTAGCAAATAGGGTCAGCTCAGTGTTTAGGATGGCTCCATATCGTGATTGGTTGTTACTATATAGGAATAAGCCTAATGCCTTCAATTATTACAAGCGTTTCAAGGACACATAATAGACACTTTCAAATAGTATAAATAGCTGAGCTAGAAATGTAGAGGTTTGTCTATATGGATCCGACGTTGAAGGTTGTACTGTTTGCCTTTTTCTTCTGCTTTCGTTGTTACCATCCGCTCTTATTATCGGTTGTTTGTTTTGGTAGATATTCATATATTGAAAAGAACTTTCCACGAATATGAAAAACACCGTTTGATTTCCATTGAATTCGTAGCTGTTCGCCTGATGGAAAGAAGACTGAGGCGCAGATTCCGTGTGGAACCAAAAGCGGTTTTGTCCGTGCCTTGAAAACTTTATACTTTCTCCTTCATTTGGCGCCGTAGAAGGTTGCTGTGTTTACGTTGTACCGTATATCTGGAGAACCAAGCAGCTTCCGTGTTTTCAGAGACTTCTCTTAACCGCAGGGTGTTAGAAGCTATGTGAGAGAAAATGTTCAAGTATCCCTTTTTCCATAGTTCGCATCAGCTGCTGAAATATTGAAGAACTTTGACTGATCCCATACCTGTCGTCGGGGAAAACAGACTCGAAGCCTCTCGTTCGCCCTTGCGTGTCCTTTGCAACTCGACGTTGTGGAAGTGCCAGGATTTCCTTGGGAGTATATTTCCGAAACTTCTTTTAACGTACAGGGAGCACTTCGTGAACAAAATAGCTTCATTTGTCAAGACGTCTGTTCAAACTTTGGAGAGCTTCTGTTGGAGCTTTGATGAAAGAAACCGTTTATGTTGCTCTTGTTCTTAGAAAGTGGCCTCGTGAAAAGTTTTTCAGGGATACACTTCAGAAATTAACAGTCGAAGAAGTCGTTTCTCAATACTTGAACTGTTCAATGTTCCTTTCCAAGGATAGTTGCCGCAGTTGGATAGAGAATACATCACATGCCATGAACAGAAGATATTTCTTTCCATTTACGTACGAAAATGCAGTGCTGAAATAGAAGAAACTCCGTTGTTTTGATGATTTGGGGGAAATTGGTAAATTTACTGGGAGATCCAATGCGTTTCATTCCTTTTTCAGAAGTGTCCACTATTTAGTCAGTCAGTGTTTTGTAATGTACCTCCCTGCAGGAATTCCCAAATCTATAGTTGACGCTGAATAATATCATTCTCTCTCGCACTTGTCAATAGACTTTATTGATTTAGATACTTTGTCGAAACAACGATATGGTATCTTTTGCAGGAGGAGCAACTTATGGTAATGATTCGAATCCGAACCTTTTTCCGAGTTATCTTCAAGGTCGTAATTGGTTTTTTGAAATGATACATGATTATACCACAGGTAATTCTGCTCACGCGGTTCATCTTGTACGAGAATCAACAAATTTATGTACTAAATTCAAGGAGTTTTCGAATCTTTCTCGGCATCAAATGACGAAAAAAGTGGAGAAAATACTTCCGGATCCATCTCTAGGAACTTCTTCCGTAAATATGACATCAAGAGGAGTGGCAGAGTTCTGTGCCTTGTTAATTGCCGGCGTTTGGAAATATGCCATTCTTGAAAGACAGACCGTTGATAAGGATTCGCATATCTTTGCAGATCGGATATACGTCTTGATACTGTTCGTCGTTTGTGGTTATATTATGTAAAAACGGGTGAAGACCAATTCGATGCAGGCTCTGACTTGCCGGTGTTTCATGTATTTAAATTGATATTTCCAAAATTGTGTCGAAATATGCTGGAAATATCCTCTTTTTCGCCTGGAATTTATTCGTATGCATTAGTGACTCCTTCAATTCTAGTAGATAATCTCGTTTTGAAATTGTGATTTTTCTGTGCTCTCAGTTGAACTGTTATTAGCGAATCGATGAGTTTAGCACACTTCGTCGTAATTTAGCAGAAAATATATCGGCACAATCTGATTAGTGTAATAACATGTCAAATATGGGATTTGCCGTGAGGAATGTTCCTGCATTTTGAACAGCAGCGGACAGTTCAGATGATGATGTGCATTCAAGAAATGCTCAGAATCTATTCTATGAGCATCTTTATCAAGAGATGGAATATACGTATTCCTAAAAAAGTGTCACTGTGAAGAATACTCTTGTTTTATAGAGAAAGCTGTTGCAGATGGTTTTTCCAAGCTATCTCGCAACAGCAACCCTTCAGTCTTCTCCGCCGTTGAATACAATGAAAAATCAGCTCTACTGGGACACAATTTCATGTTTTCACCATACTACAAAAACCTGATTTGAGTTTCAAGGGATCCGAGCCGCTACGCTTATCGTTTTGAAAGCTTTAGAGTGACTTGGTCTTTTAGCGAGATGGCACTGCATCCTGTGAATCATTCTCAAGAAAAGAATGGGTAGACGCGCAGGAATGTCCGAGTCGTTGAGTTACATACGTATCGACGAAGATAGGTTTGAAGGTTCTATTTTGACTGTAAAACGACAATAGTTGGCGAGGTGTTTTCAGGGGAATTAGTTCCAGCACGTTCAGTACTATTACGACTCCATGTATAATATTATTCTATAGTTCTAACCCGATAACAGCTACGAAGGTACCCACCTACCCTGATTTATTGCTAACACCGAAAAAGTTCTGTTGAAGGAACACAGCAATGTGGTAACAAAGGCTTTCCCAAGCAAAGAGTCCTTGCTCTTCCTGTTGAGGTCCACCTGCTTCACCGTTGTACGGTTGAGGAATTGTTCCATTTGCAATGCGCAAGTTACCTATGTGACGTTTGTAATGTAGGCGATGCGCATCGATTAGCTACATTCGCGCACAAGTGTCCTTGTCAGCATCGTTCGATTGGCGGGCAGGTTGAACGAATGGGGGAATCTCCCTGCGATGCGCAACGCTTAGTTAATCGCATGTCCAATGTTGCGACGAAAACAATCCTTAAATACAGCAAAAGCGGCTCAGTTCATTGTACTTTTTGTTGTTGTTGTTTGGAGTCGACATGAAGGTGTTCTACTCACTCTCCTTGCTCTTATTGTGCCTAGCCTTGGGTTCTTTTTCAGTGGCAAATGCAACGGATAGACTGTGTTACTGTTTTCAGTACAATAGTTCTTTCACTGATTACTACAAGATTATAGGATCATATCCATCCGCAGATTGTGCTGAATGTATTGCAGAGCGCTGTAGCACACTGTTTGGAGGTGCAAAGAGCCGGACGCTAGCAGTTTGCAGCTATAGCGGAGTTACAGTAGTCTCAGATATCGAATCAGATATCGGAGCGCTAGAGTCCACAGTTATTGGTGAAATTGTCACCGAAACTAAAACTGTAGAATCCTACGTATCTGGCTTGCTCTCGCAGCAAACAGCTACAATTGAAGCTTATATTGACAGTCTTTTGGGATATTTGAACCATACCTTGGCTACTTTCAGAGAGGAGGTGGCTTCGAATTTCACTTCGATTGAACAGGAGATCGAGGATATCAACGTCACTAAAGTTTCAAAAGAACTTGAGGAAGCTGTCTATGAAATTGAAAGCAATTTCACTGGAGACTTTAAATCAGCTATCTCAGAACTCGAAGCGTATATTAAGAAGTATTCTGACAACATTGAAGCCAACATTACTGAGCAGATTAATGTTGTGGAGAAGGATATTGAAGAAATCAACATTACAGCAGTACTGGACTCTATTGAGAAGTATTCTGAGATGATTGAAGCCAACATTACTGAACAGATCAATGTTGTGGAGAAGGATATTGAACAAATCAACATTACAGCAGTACTGGACTCTATTGAGAAGTATTCTGTGATGATTGAAGCCAACATTACTGAGCAGATCAATGTTGTGGAGAAGGATATTGAAGAAATCAACATTACAGCAGTACTGGACTCTATTGAGAAGTATTCTGAGATGATTGAAGCCAACATTACTGAACAGATTAGTGTTGTGGAGAAGGATATTGAAGAAATTGATGTTTCTGCAGTGTTGGCATACATTAAGAAGTATTCTGAGATGATCGAAGCCAACATTACTGAGCAGATCAATGTTGTGGAGAAGGATATTGAAGAAATTGATATTAATGCGGTGTTGGCATACATTAAGAAGTATTCTGAGATGATCGAAGCCAACATTACTGAGCAGATTAATGTTGTGGAGAAGGATATTGAAGAAATTGATGTTTCTGCAGTGTTGGCATACATTAAGAAGTATTCTGAGATGATCGAAGCCAACATTACTGAGCAGATCAATGTTGTGGAGAAGGATATTGGAGAAATCAACATTACAGCAGTACTAGACTCTATTGAGAAGTATTCTGAGATGATCGAAGCCAACATTACTGAGCAGATCAATGTTGTGGAGAAGGATATTGAAGAAATTGATATTAATGCGGTGTTGGCATACATTAAGAAGTATTCTGAGATGATCGAAGCCAACATTACTGAGCAGATTAATGTTGTGGAGAAGGATATTGAAGAAATTGATATTAATGCGGTGTTGGCATACATTAAGAAGTATTCTGAGATGATCGAAGCCAACATTACTGAGCAGATTAATGTTGTGGAGAAGGATATTGAAGAAATTGATGTTTCTGCAGTGTTGGCATACATTAAGAAGTATTCTGAGATGATCGAAGCCAACATTACTGAGCAGATCAATGTTGTGGAGAAGGATATTGGAGAAATCAACATTACAGCAGTACTAGACTCTATTGAGAAGTATTCTGAGATGATCGAAGCCAACATTACTGAACAGATCAATGTTGTGGAGAAGGATATTGAAGAAATTGATATTAATGCGGTGTTGGCATACATTAAGAAGTATTCTGAGATGATTGAAGCCAACATTACTGAACAAATCAATGTTGTGGAGAAGGATATTGAAGAAATTGATATTAATGCGGTGTTGGCATACATTAAGAAGTATTCTGAAATGATTGAAGCCAACATTACTGAACAGATCAATGTTGTGGAGAAGGATATTGAAGAAATCAACATTACAGCAGTACTGGACTCTATTGAGAAGTATTCTGAGATGATTGAAGCCAACATTACTGAGCAGATCAATGTTGTGGAGAAGGATATTGAAGAAATTGATATTAATGCGGTGTTGGCATACATTAAGAAGTATTCTGAGATGATTGAAGCCAACATTACTGAACAAATCAATGTTGTGGAGAAGGATATTGAAGAAATTGATATTAATGCGGTGTTGGCATACATTAAGAAGTATTCTGAGATGATTGAAGCCAACATTACTGAGCAGATTAATGTTGTGGAGAAGGATATTGGAGAAATCAACATTACAGCAGTACTAGACTCTATTGAGAAGTATTCTGAGATGATCGAAGCCAACATTACTGAGCAGATTAGTGTTGTGGAGGAAGATATCGAATCTCTGAATGAAACCATTCTCTCGTCGATCAAAGATATTTCGATTGACTCGAATGAAACTGTAGTTTCAATTAAGAAGGATGTCACCGAGATATTTAAGGAGCTCGAGCAAAATATGAGTATGGAATTCTATGATATTATCAAAGACGTTAATATTTCCTTGGAGGATTTGGATGATGAAATTTTGACCACTATCAAGGTCATTGCGAAAGAAGTAAAAGAGTTATCAGAGAAAAACGTTACCGTAAAAGTAGACGACGTTTTGAAGGAGATGCTTAATATAAATCTCAATATCAGCTTGGAGCAACCAACGCCATCTAGAAAGCCAGTTTGCGGGTATCAACAACCTCCATGCCCATACGGACCATCTTGTCCAATGTATCAACAAGTAGGTTGGTAAAGTGTTGGCGCCGGTTAGCTTTGTTCCTTCCTTAGCAGTGGCAACCGTATTCTAGTAGTTAATAAACCTCACGTGTGAATTCTTTTGTTATCACCTATAATTTGGATATTTTCTTTATCTTTAAAGACCTAGCCTTTTCTGTTCGAAAATGTATTGAGAAGTTGGAATATTTCATTCCAATGATACGGAGATGCGTAATTTAAAGACTAGATCAGGCGCCAAAATGTGCACTTTTTTCTATATCTAAATTCTGGTTGCTGGGCTTTGGCGCCATTTTCTACTCAACGGTCATGTCTCTAAAAAGCCGCCTCAATCAACAAATTTCATGATCAAAAAGACATTTGATTTTTCTCATGGAATACGGGGTTGGTTGGAAGCAACCTTTGAGTAATCATTATGAGAAAGAGGATAGTACGGGAGGAATAGATACCATATATATCTTGTAAAAGAATACCATCTGTAGTTGTGGAGGAATCTACAGCTACGTGACAATGGAAACCTAGAGGAGCAGCAGAAGAAGTCATTCTATGTCATGTCCTAAAAGGCAGGTCTGCAATCTTTTTCTCCATTTAAGACAGCTCTACTATTAGGTACAAAATGAACATTTGGAGCTTTCGGCATTGAATGGCAAGGATGGACCGGAGTGGTTTGTGTGCCAATAATAAACAATATTGAGCGCGCGAGGCACTACTGTCGTTGTCCGAGTCATTCAGTTGCACATACAAGTGAAGTGACATAGTGAAGGTCTAATGGGAATGAGGAAAGGTTCTAGTTATCCATTCTATATCAAACAAACATCTTACCTCTAGAGTCTGGAATTCCAGTTTGCCAGGCAAGAGCCCGGTCAAAGACTTCTGGCGCTAAGGCCGTCCTCCTGCATCTCTCTTGAGGGATGTTGCAGAAATGCTCCAACTGGGGTGTTTTGATGACGGTGATGTGGAGGCTGCCACCTTTCCTTTTCGGGAGATGGTGCAGAAATGGCGAGTCTCATCTGTTGGTCCAAACGGAGCCTTTTAATGCTGGCGAAACTCCATTCCTCGTATGTACAGTTGGTAACAGGCATTTTCTACTTTTCCTAAGTTGGCCCTTATTGCTTCGAGTTTGTTATCCAGGTTATCATTCCAGCGAGACAGATATACTCCTACAAATTTTATCTCCGTAGACAACTGTCTAAGAACACATTCTACTTGAAAGGCCTTGTCTGTTTCGTTTCGTGATGCGCAATTAATACAGTGCCTCATAAGTTCGCCGGATGAATCGACCAGTCCCAAAATGTAGTCTTTCGGAGATATAGAAGTTATAAACTGCTGGGTCGTTTCCTATTACTCTACTCAATATACATATGAACTTGGTTGACCTCAGTGTCTCTTGCCTCTCGCAAACCTTCCGTGGGTTGCTCACTTTGGTGGGCGATCTCCGCATTTAGTTCGTCTAGAGTCATTATGCGATTTTCCTTTAAGTAGGCGCAAAAAAGGCGCGCTTCAGTATATTCTTGCAACGCTGTGGTAAAAACTTCGTGGAACCTTTCAACAAATATTAGATTAGAAAGTGACCAAATGAATGCACTTGCCGATAGTAATTCTCCAGAGATAACTCCGACAAAATTAAGTCACAAATAAGCTTCCTTATGGTATGTAGCTGTTCCTCAGCCTTTGAAAAGACAGAGAGGGGCTCCTCGTCCACTGCCCTAGTATACCGAAAGTTCGCGTCTTCGAAGAAGAGTCCTTGATGCTTACCTGTGTAATAAATAAATGACCTTCTTACTCTGATAAGTTACGTCCCTGCTTGCCTTCACGAGCCTTTCCCTCTTTTCGATCTTTGGCGGGTTAGCAATTGATACGAGCACAAATAAAAGGTAGTACCAGAAAACTGAGGTCTTCGGAAAGTTTCTGAAAAAGATACGATGCAGAGGATTGTTTCAACATTGCAGGTCCTACTTGTACAAACGTCTCTGGTTACAACTTTGAAGTCCAGGATGGAAGGACGCGGCGCGCATAACCTTGTAATTTCGAACAACAGTCCTAAAGCGCGATCGCTCACTAGAGGGAAGTGATGCAAAAAGCATTCCTTCTATTGGAGTCGGGCGAATTCATGGAAAGCAGCTGCATATTACGGAACAAGGCAGAGAAAATATTACACAAGTATTCTCTTTTGGAGAGCGAGGAACTCGGAAGGCAACTGTTAAAGAGTGAAGAACAGTGAGTGATGGTGTGCCTGAAAAAATAATCCTTTGACGTTACCCCGCAAGGTTTGACCTTGAGAGTTTGTTTCAGCAAGGAAGAGGTGACATCGTGCAACACAGTGAACTTGATGATGTGAAAAAGACCAAGAGAATATTAAGTGAGATGGAACCGTGTATTGAAGATCTTCAGCATCTCAAGCAGGAAGTATCTGAAGTGTTTTGTGGCTTTATAGTAGGCTCTGAAACTCACTCCTTAGGTGGAAAGCATTTCAGAAGGTTGCGCTATACTTGCGAGTACGTTTGTAGGGAAAGAGAAAAATAATAGAGAGTTTGTTAAACATGCGTTGCAAGTGAAGTCGTTAATTTCGGAGAAGGAGGGAAAGAAAAGGGTCTGAAGACTTTTTGGGATTGTGGAGTTTTTTTCTTATCTTTTAAACAGATTCTTGAAAGAATGACTAGTTTGCTTTTTCTCAAAACCAAAGACGAAGAGGCCTTACAAGGGCGAGTTTCTGAAGAGTTCTTCAGTGCTGTTGATGCCCTCCATAGTGCCACTGCGAGAGTATCAAAACTAGTGAGAGAGACAAACAGTTCTTTAGGGTTCGAACTTTTGGAGGTATCTGCATTTGGCTTTCCTGAAGGAATAACATTGTTGTAGTATTACGCTAATAGAAAAGGCTTGGTCTCAGAAAAATGTTACAGTTACGTTCGGGGTACTATTGACAACTTGCAGGATTTTGAGCTAAGCGGCAACGAACTGTTTTTGCTCCAGAAAGCTTTTTCATTTTTGTGCGAGCAGCCAGCTTTATTCGAGTCTTGTCTTCTTGTACGATGCATCCTTTCATAAGTTTAAGTCTGCAAATTCTGACGCATCGTAGGAGATGGCAAACGTTTTACGTGGCAAAACATTAGAATACTTTGTGCAGTCACTGACCAATTACACATTAAATATTGGTCCAGTGCAAGACCCTGAGAGATATGTAAATGACATGCTCGCTTTCATACATCATATCTTTGCCTCGCAATATGAATTTCTATCTAGCGTTTTGCAGGGTATTCCCTCTAAATTCACAGTAGCCAATCCTGAGACAGTTGAAGCAGCTGACCAAGGCGATTTCAACGTTTCCAGTCAATTTCTTATTTCCGGCGAATTAGAAAAAAAAATTCTTTCAGTAGTTTCAGAGGGTCTTTGTCTTCCTTTTCAACGACGGTTTGAGAAGTCTCTAAGCCCAAGGTTGACAGTAATTGTGTTATTTAAGTTATCAAGTTTGCTAGAATTCTATAGCCAACTTTTTGAAAATATCCTGGGCAAGGACAGCCCCTTTGTGAGAACCTTGTTAGAATGCAGTGCACAGTCGATGTCTTATTTTTTTCAAATTTGGAAGGTAAACATCATGCTTCTTAGCGTTGTTTCAGTGTCTCATGAGCAGTAGGAGAAATTTGATGCTGCATTAGAAAACATGCCTTTAGTTGATGAAGAGCTGAACCCTCCTTTATTTGTCTATCAGTGTACGAGTCGCATATCTGAAATATTGGATACACTTGATATGAGCCTCCTTTCAGATGAGAAGAAAGAAGGACATGCGGAGAGTATTCTTTCGGTGGTCATCGAACAGCTGTTGAACTTTTGTTTTCAGTCGAGCCAACAGTTGGATAACCTAAATGCGAAAGTCTTTATTATCAATTGCCTGGAAAGCATACGGGTTCCTTTGGTCAAATACAAATTCGCGGCTTCCCAAGTTGAGTCAATTACGAGGGAAATCGATCGTTACTTGGACCTCTATGTAGAGTATGTAACCAAGGCATCCCTTGAACAAAGCGGACTGTTAGAAAAGTTATTGCGTCTTCAGTCGTTTTCTTCAGAAGAGGTAACCGAAAGGATTGCTAGCATTCCAGGGATGGATGCAGAGTCAATTGCGTTTGTCCTAAAAAACTTTTATATGTCGATTCTTTCGGAGATGGAAATAGAAAAATTACTGAACCCTCCCTCTTCAAGCAAGTTGGCAAGTACAAGGATGCGCTCACGAGTGAAGATAGCAATATCGGAATCTCTTATATCTGCATATGATACTCTATTCACCTTACTGAATGATCCAAAGAATGGTTACGAAGAAGATGCTACTCGAAAGATGGGTATAGTAGATACCCATTACATACGAATTGCACTTACTTCGTAGTTACTAACGACTTTTTAGATAAGGAATTGTTCATTTTCACATAAATAAGTGCAACCAAACACTGAAGCGTAATACACTCGGTTTTCTTCGAGTAACCTTTGCAGTGTAAAGTAATCTGGCTTGAAATGACAATGAATTGCACAGTATTTTTGTACAATTCGATTAAGAGGTCCAATAAAGATGAATACATTAATCAAATGGTTTTCGCTTGGAGGGTTTCCAACTTGAATTTCAAAATTGAAATTGAAGTCAATCACGAACTTTGTCCCTTACCATGAACGACGACAATGCTTCGTTCGAATACAAGGATAGCGAGTCCAAGCTATGCAGCTTTGGAACAACTCCTTACGACGCTGAAGAGCATCAAAAGATTGCACAGCTTCTTTCTGCACCCCTTACGAAGGAAGACGTCCAAACCCGACCTGGTCCTTCTCGCGTTCCGCTAACATATATCAGTGGTTTCAAAGCAATAGACAAGGCTAATCGAGTTTTCGGTTTCGATGGATGGAGCTCTCAAATCGTCGGCTTCGATATGAACTACAACAAGGAGAACAAGCAAGGGAAACATACTTGCTGCTTTACAGTAAGGCTAAGGATAACCATAAAGAATGGCGCCTTTCACGAGGACGTTGGGGTTGGCTTTGCTGAGAGCCACAGAGAAGGTAAAACTAAAATTTCAAAATAACTGAGAAAACTGACTATGGATAGCTGAGGCTATTGAAAAGAGTCAAAAGGAGGCTGTGACAGATGCTTACAAGAGGACCTTGAAGAACTTTGGCGTTGCCCTTGGTCTCTGTCTATACGACAACGAACATATCAAAACTTTGAATTCTCTCGAAGATATCACAATGAAAGAAAACTCTATGTCCATAGAGAGGAATAGAAACTCCCTACCTTCCCGAAACACGACCAACAAGGTTTCCACCACTTACTGTGATGTTAAAACGAACCAAACTACAAGCTACCCGAAAAGGAGACCGCTGTCGGACATAGATAGAGAATCAATCAAGGGGGTACAAGAGCCTGTCGATCACTTCTTCCAAGATAGCGGCAAGGAAGAATTTCCCCGTTTCCAAGGAGAACAAGTTCGAAACAAACAACTTGAGGATTCTCTCTTTGGTTTGAAACCATCGGACTTCGACGATGTGGAACATATTTTGTGAAGATACTATTGCCGTTCTTATGAACGTAAAGTAGAGGTTTAAGTCAACGCGTTCGATGCCATGATCCAAATACATCTGTGGCCAGAATTTTGGAATCCTCCAAGGGAGCTCGTTGTCGACTACTCTTGCGAGATGTTAACTAAATTTATTCCTTTGTTTGCTCCCTTGCTTTCGGGGTTGCGTTCATATAAAGGTTTCTCCAAGTACCAATGGCCTCTGATTTGTTTTCAAGCACCTCGGAAGAGTCCTTGTGTCCGTTGCTTCGTTATCAAAGCCCAGAAGGCTAAAGCCAGCTTTGAAGGAGAACAAGAGTGGCTAGGTCCTAGTCGAAACATGCAGCGCTCGTTGGAAAGCTATATTGCTGGTACCTTTTTTCCAGTGTCGTTAGAGGAAGCTGTGCGTCAGGCTTCTGATGCTGTGTTGATTGCCTCAAAAGACAATTATAATCGTCTAAGAGTCGAGTTACAATATCCCACTTTGAGCAACGCAGCGAATGTGATCGAATATAGCGAACTTGCTTATTTTTGCAACATGATTTGTGAAACGTTTCTTGGACAGTCGAAGCGAGTTCACTTGTTCAGTGACACAAACCATATTTTGAATTTAGTTCCATTGCTCGATACACGGTTGATTAATTCAATAAGTGTCTCTTGCATTGACGATTTACAACCTTATGGCCGCCCGATGATGGAAGACATATGTCTTATTTTGTTACCCAGCAATGTTGGGTATGACATGGGTCGAAGAATGGAGAGAATTGAACGACTTATCTATAGCATTTCACGTAATCAGCACATCATCTTGTTCAATGCTTCGATGGAAGCGTGTACAACCCTCACGTGTGGTGGACGTCCATTTGAGCCAATGATACTCAGTGATTTTCATACTGTCTATTTCGTTCATCCTAATATTTCGCGAAAAGGATGCTTCCAGTCTTCTTTGCTGCGTTGTTATCCACGGGATTGGGAGTTATTTGTACTGAAGCTTCCCTTGGATATGAGTAGCAAATACTTTTTAGCAAGGTCGTTTAGTTCGCGTCCTTCAATCGACAGAATTGAGATAGAAACATCTTGCTGTTTTCATTCTCTGTAATTGTGCTTTCAACACTTGAATAGTAACCCATTTTGTACAAAGTAAAACATAACAAAATAATTCCGTTCTGTTGAATGCAACAAGGTGCTCAATTTCAACTTCAACCTACGAAGCTGGAAGAGTACAACAAAAGCAATTCTAGGAAAGAGCTCTTTACAATGAGTCAACTATTCATTTCATTTGTCAAATAAGGGGCAAGTAGAGACTTGAGGTCTTCATAGGCTCTATCGAAATCGTCATTAATCACCGTATAATCAAAAATACCACTTCTCAAGGCAAACAAAATTTCCTCTTTCGCGGTAGAAAGCCTTGCTTGAATTGACTCTTCTGTTTCCGACTTCCTTTTTCTTAGCCTTGATTCCAAGGCTTCCATAGAAGGCGCTGCAATCCAAATGAACATGGCTCTCATCGACGACTTTTTGACAGCTTGTACTCCTTGGATATCCAAATCCAATAAACATATCTTCCTATTCTCAACGACTCTGTTCACCGACTCAAAAGACGTCCCATAGAAATTTCCATGAACTTGTGCATATTCGATAAACTTTCCATTCGACACATCCTCCAAAAACTTCTCTTTGCTGATAAAATAATACGAAATTCCGTCCTTCTCATGTTCTCGAGGTAATCGTGTTGTATGTGAGATAGAAAACCCGAAAATATTGGGAAAGTCATAAAGAAGTTTTCTAATAAAGGTTGACTTTCCAACTCCTGAGGGTCCAGCAAGTACAATGCATGAAGGAAGTTTTTCCATACTTTTAGAAGACAGAAACTTTTTGTCAGTTTCCGTGTTTTTTGAAAGGGTTTGTAACGAATGGAATAAAGTCATTCCTGTCGGAAACAGTACAGGCATACGATATGAAGAGAATCCAACCATAGTGAAAATTATGTTCCAGGCTGACAAACTAGATATACTTCCGTCTGCGACGGCGCTTGAAAATACAAGTTGGGCACCGATAGCAGCGAACGGCAAGAGCAGTCTTGTTGAAGAAATCGCCGATCGCATAAAGTTAATAGAATCCTTGCCAAGGTTATCGACCCTGTCCATCAACAGTCTTAGATACAAGAAACCAAAGATAGAACCCCACGAAAAATCAACTGCTAAACGAAGAGACCCCAAAGAAATAAGGGTGAAGCCCAATAAATCAATAACAACAACTTTACGAAGCCAATTTTTCTTCAGACTATCGTACTCTATGATATCGTTCTCTGCTTTGGGTAGAACCTCTTCCAAAGGAGCACTCCTCATACTATTTGCATCTTCAATAAAATATGTATCCTGAGGGAGCTTTTTGGAGTTCACAACTGTTATTTCACTTAATTTAAACCAAGTTCTTTTCCTTCTCGGGTCTACTTCAAACAACTGACCATGTCTAGGTTTCAGAAGTCTAACATCTACAAGCTGTTCTGAACGACACTTCGTGACATCAACTTTCTCTATAACTCCAAACTAACACAAATAGTGTGTTACCACTAGGTTGCAAAAGTTGTTGTACTCACTAGCAGTTCATCCCTCCACTTTCCAGGACAACGACAAACTTGACCTTGTATAGGCACTTGACAATTCCATAAATTTAAAGTTCTCCCATAACTACGCTTGCCAAAGACTTTCCGTCTGCCAAGCCAAAAGACTAGTTGTGTCGAGACAAGCCTTGGGACACAAAGGAACATTCTCCTCTTGAGGATTGCAAAAATTAGCGTCGGCGCGGAGCGTTGCGTGTTGGTTGGTTGGGTAGCAACGATGACTGTCAAGCGACGTTGTCATGGACGAAATAGAAAGGGTCGTAACCACACTAGTCAAGTTTGCTGTGATGGTTGCGGTTGTAAACTGGCAAAAGACAAGGCGATCAAACGTTTCACTGTTAGGAATATGGTGGACAAGTCGTCGTTGAGAGATTTGCAGGTAAGAATATTTGTCAAAGGTTATGTTTAAACATATGCATTGTTTCTTAGGATGCGTGTGTTATCGACAAGTACGAGCTTCCAAAGCTCTATGTCAAGTTGCAGTACTGTGTTTCTTGTGCCGTACACAGGAAGATCGTCAGACCTCGTTCTCGGGAGGAGCGAAAAATACGTTACTCTTCAAGGACAGCAGTATTGGATAGATTCAGAAAGAAAGAGTAATACTCAGTAAAGTCTTTTTATTTGCAACTATTGCTTTTACTATTTTTTGTTTATGGAATGCGAATTAATTGACCGAGAAGGCACCTTTTCGGGACACTTGACAACAACCACCAAGGCGCCTACTTGTAGGAACTACGGTGTCGTGGCCATAATAGGATGTCAGAGTTCAGGAAAGAGTACTTTGCTGAATGCTTTGTTTCAAACTAACTTTCCTGTGCTTGACTCGAAGCGAGATGGCAGACAGCGTACCACTTTGGGTATCTGGGCAGTACGTAAAGTTGTTTGTGGTTTCAAATATCTATCTTACTGTCCTTAGACTACAAGGAAAGTAGAGCAATTACTGAACGGAGAATCTCTCTGGGAACAGGATGGGTCTCGGGAACTTGTTTTGTTCGACGTGGAGGGCACAGATAGTAGAGAAAGACAGGAACCAACCAAAACATTCGATCTTTGTACAACACTCTTTTGTTTAACTGTTGCAGACGTAGTTTTGGTAAATTTGTGGTTTAGAGATGTGGGAAGATATCAGGCCTCGAGTGCTGAACTCTTTGCATGTGTATTCTCAACAACGCTAAAGTGGAAAGAAATAGAAGGACTTGACTTTATGAGAAAGAAGCATTTAAAAACAAGGTTATTAATTGTCATTAGAGACTTTGAAGAAGAGGAAGCTTCCGAAGAGCAAGTGAAGTTATTCATTTCGCACGACTTTAGAAATATTTGGGAAAGTATGGAGAAGCCAAAGGCATTGCAGGACACTGCGCTGGAAGATATTTTTGTTTTAAGCTTTCATTTTTTCCCAAATTTCAAATACAGGAATTCTGAGTTCCTCAGTTCGGTGTCCAAACTAAGAGAAAGAATGCTTCAAGAAGATGACAATTGCAGTTCATTCATCTCACCTTCCTTGTGGAAAAAAGAAATACCTTTACAGTACTTGGAAATGTTTCTGAAAGAGACGTGGGAACTTATCAAACAACGTCAAGGCCTAAACAAGGAGTTGAACACGCTTTCGTATTTTGATTTGAATACGCACAAGAAGTGCTCATTTTATCTTGAACAAGCCTGGAATGAATACAAATTGATGTTTGTTAATTTTCAAGAGGCAGTGGAGAAGAGCTATGCTAGTCCCATCGAAGAATTTTCCGATAGAGCCAAGTATCTATATAGTGAAACCTTGACTTGTTATGATCGCCTGGCTGAGTCATTTCGAAATACGTATTCGTATCAATTACAGAGAAAGTTGTTAAGTTTGAAACTGACGAATGAATTACTTGAAATACGAAAGTTCCAGTTATGGGCATATAGAGATCAGATACTGGATGCATTTGAAATTGAGTTTGCTCCTATGATTGGTGCAGTTGGCGATTTCAAGAAGAAATCTGAAAAACTTGTGAAGAGAAAGCTGAAAGATTTTCAAAAGTGCTTGGAGAAATGCCGAGTGCCTGGAATTTCCAAAGAAGAGGAACAAAATGATTGGAGAGACCTCGAACGCAAGTTGCGAGAACAAGTAGAGGATCGAAGCAGAGAAGCAGCACTTTATTTTCCAATGGGTTTGTCTGGAAATACAAACTTCTCTAGGAGATCGACGCCTTGGTGGAAGGAATTGCTTATCAAGGCAGTTATACTTTATGTGCAGTATCTTCAGTCCAAGTCAAGCAAGAAAACACAGCAAAAGAGAATGCAACACCAAGAACGAATACTTCCCAAGGGCCCAACTTTTTAGGTATGGTTAGTCGGGTTACAACAAGTAAACGAGTTGGACGAAATTCCAAGTTTTCTCAACTCGACAGCGACCTGAAACAAATAATCGTAACATTCCGCGTGAGTTTTTGCTTCCTTCCAATCTTTTCCCCAAACATAAACACCGTGTCTCTCCACAAGAACAGCAAAAGTCGATGGATATTCCACAATAACTTGTTCCAACGAGGCAGCCAAATCTCCTTCATATGCGGTATTTTTTATTATAGGAACTACAAGTGTGTCGTGATAACCCATTCCCCGAATGCCTTTGATCATCTCCATATGAGATATTCGGAACTCGCTGCCTTCCGATATTAGAGAAGCCAAAACTGCGTTCACACTATGGCTATGAATCACTGCCCCTGCTTCTCTACAATTATAAGCTTTCATGAACAAAGGTGCACAAGCCGAAAGCTTTAGCAACTTTCCAACCGGAGGTGTCTCCACAATACGCCCTTGCTCGTCTAACACAAAAATGTCTTCCCTATTCAGTCTTTCCTTCTGAACACCACTCGGAGCCATATAGATCTTCCCATCTTCTTTTATACTTATACCACCTCCTGTTCCTGAAACCCATCCAAGTTTATAAAACTCTTTACACAACTCCACAATGAGAGACATGGCGTTTGTCTCGCCTTGGCTACTCATTTCAACCAACACAAAAGGATGGCTTTCCTCCTACGATGGGTTACCAAGCCAAGAGAAGCTCGGTCCTTACAAAACGTTGGGAATAAAAATAGGTCAGTGCATAAGTTGTATAAAGCACCAGCAGTTGCATCGCTGCGAATTTCCAACAAGTCACTTATATTCATAACACCCAACGGTTGTTGTCGACAACTGGAGAAACTTGAGAAGATTTGTACAGATGCTATTACTGCAGGAGTTTCTGCTATTCAATTACGTGACCTCGAGAGCAGCGGTATTTGAAGTTATTTTATTTCCACACTCGTTCTGTATTAACTAGTAAAGTAACTGACTTTCGTCGAGCTGCTAGACGGCTCGTGGACCTAGTGGATAACAAGTGCTTGCTCGTTATAAACAGGGACATTAAGTTGGCACTTGAAATTGGCGCTTCAGGGGTTCACTTTGCAGAATATCAGTTGAGTGGGTATTTCACTAGGCCTTTTTCCTTTTCTTGTTGACTAGTAATAGACGACACTAGAGCAAAAGAAGTGGCCCTCCATTCTTCTCAACTGGTAGTCGGCATATCTGTACACTCCGTTTCAAGTGCACTCGTTGCTATAGAATGGTTTCCAAGCTACATTCAGGTATGCAAGTCAAATGGTTTTGTCCAGTGAAGTAACTTTGGTTAGGTGGGTTCCCTATTCCCAACTGCTAGTCATCCAGGACAAGAGCCTTTGGGACTCGTTCGGCTGAGGGAAATTCGACAAGTTATTCCGTCGAATATTCAGTTAGTAGCTGTTGGTGGCATTCGTTTGGAAAATATTCACAAGGTACGATACGAACCATATCTATGTGATTCAAGTTTTTTTATTTTGGTTGTTAGCTAAAGAACGAGGGCATCGATAATGTCGCTGTCATCTCTGCAATTGCAGACAGTTCCAATCGTATAGAACACTGCAGAAGCCTAAAGCGGCAGTTGGAGTAACCTTTTCCCGTTGAGATATTTCACTGCTCAATTTCATGAACACAGCTATCGAACTGAACAGGATAAAATATTACGAAAGCCAAGAGTCCCAAGTATCCGATTCCAATAATAACTGTTGCCACAATTCCAAAAATAGCTGTAGCGGATAACGAGGACAGAGCAGATTGTAAGGTACGATTTCCTTGAGCTCCAACTATCAAATAGATGTTTGCTACAGTTATTCCGAGGCCAATAATCCACATGACGATAGAGACCCATCTAGGATTCCTAAACGGTCCCATACAACGTTCAGAGTCTGTGAACTTTAAGAGAGGAAAGATAAGAAAAGGAATAACACCGGAAAGAATAGAGGAACCAACGAGCAAAGCTAAACCAGATCCTTCTGCACCCGTAAGAATGGCAACTATCAAACCAGGAATTATAGTAATGGTTCTTGTCAGAAGACTACGTAACCATAAAGGAATCCTTATGTTGAGAAAACCTTCCATAACAATTTGTCCAGCATAAGTTGCAGAAACCGTAGCGCTCTGAGCAGATGCTAATAAGGAAATTCCGAATAGGATGCAACCAACACCAGTTTGAGCGTAAACTGACTTTATCAAGTTGCAAGTATCCAAGAGGTTTATATTTTCCGGTTTTATGTGAACCAAGGGATTCTTATAAAATCCAACGGCTGCGAGAGACACAACGGCCAAGTTTACAACGAATGCTAATAACATAGGAATGATGAACTCGATCACATTATACACATATGCGGTATGTAGAGCGCTTTTGGTCGATTCTATATGTCTTGTTTGTACCAAAGCAGACTGCAAGAATACATTGTGTGGACTAAGAGAGGCTCCCATTTCTGATATAGCCACCAGAGCAGAACCACTTGGAAGGGATGGAATGACCCAACCTCTCATCATGGCAGCACCGTCGGTATCTACCATCGACCACTGAATGAAGAAAGTCACCGACATAATCAAAATCAATACCATCACAAACGATTCCAAATAGTGAATGTTTAGATACTGAAGAGATAATATTAGCAATGTAGTAAGAAATGATAGGAGGACACCAGCATAGAGAGGCATGTGGAACAAAATTTTACAAGAGACAGCAAAACCTATGACTTGCAAAAGATCAGTAGCCATCATAGCAACTTCTGACAGTATCCATAAACTGTAACGAATAGGACGTGGATAATTTCGACGACAAGCTTCTGCGAGGTTGACCTTTGCATAGAGACCCAAACGAATAGTGAGAATTTGAATGAATACTTCTATAACACTCGACCACCATATGATCCATATCAGTTTATATTCGAAACCAGCTCCTGCTTGAATATCACCTTCGTAATTTCCAGGATCTATGAGAGCTATACAAATCAGCCAACCTGGACCTGCATACTTCAACAGTCCACTCAACCACTTGATAGCACTTTGCCACCAGGAACGAAATGTTGTCCAAAAACTGCGTTCCTTATTGGTTGAATTGTAAGAAACATTCTCTTTATCCGATAGCACTTCATCTAGTTGCATAGAAATTTCACACTTTGTAGACGATTCTCCGGAGCAACTGCCTTCAGTGACTTGATTACCTGCCACTTCAATATCTGCTGTGTCACTGAAATTATTGCCTTGCTGAACCATGAAATACTAATGCCAAAAAGTCTATTTGTTCATTTCCTTATAATGCCGCTGGATTCCGGAATCTGTCGGAGATAACACGCGCCCTATTTGGAAAAACACGAGCATGACACTCTCCCGCGGGTGTTCCTTGACACACGTTTTACCGCAAATATTTCTGGAATTTTTATTGAACAGATCAAAGAATACTAACAGTTTAGCTTTCCTATATCTTTCTCATTTTCAACTATAGGAACCCGAGAAGCTCGTCTCGCCTTATTATGAATAGGCGAATTATTTCGAAATGCATACTGCGGTCGTAGTTTGCCGTGTTCCTCGCGATCGGCCTTGTTCTTTTCTGTATTGTTCCCGTTAGAAACTGTTCTTGGCTTTGGTAGCACGCGACTGTTCAGGATAACTGGTCGTTGAGTCTTACTTTTATCTGCTGCCACCGACTTGTTAGTATTTGGCAAAGCTTCCAGAAGTCGACGCTTCCCAGACTGATACAGCCTCGTAAATACGTCTGTCTTTTGTTGTCCGACGGAGGAATTCTTGTTCCTTGAGGGTTCCCTGCTAGCTTCACTGTTAGCTGTTCGTGAAGAATCCCCTGTTCTCTTTATGTCAGTGGATCCGGTTTTTGAAAAAGATTGTAACAAGTTACTTGTTCGTTTTGCGCTTGTCGAGCGAGAAGTGTTGCTCAGAGTTGTACTTTCACGAGCCACTTGACGACTGTGCGAGGAAGCAGACTTACTGTTAGAAGAACCTTGCTGCACGGTGTTTGAGTCAGATCCTTTCAGCATACTGTTACTTCTTTGAAGACTCCTTTCTTCTGTGGCAAAATTAAACTTTCGCGGTATTGTAGCTTCTTGATTGTTACGTTCCTTTGAAGGTCTAGAATCATTGAAATGGATTGCCTTTGCGCATACTTGACGACCCGACTGGATCATTTTTCTCAAAGCTTCTCTCTCCGCTTGTATTTTGTGCATTTCTTCTTCTTCATATGTTAGTGGCACACCTTTTAATGCGCGATATGCTTCAGCTCTTTTTTGAGTATAGAAAGTTGGGGACTCAGGCACCGTGAGTGTAAGACTACCACCTCCGCGAACGACTTTAACAGGCTTCGTTTTCTCATTTGGTCTTTGTTGCAGAGACCGTTCGACACAGTGTCGAAGTCGTCGTTCAGAATGGAATTTCGGTGAATGTGGAATAGTTATGCTAGGCTTCCATGATTCGCCGTAATTTTTAGGAGTTCGCGGCTCATTCATCTTTTGGTTGATATCGGTTGATGATTTCCTTCTTTCCTTGTGTAGACACGCACGCTGTTCTGTTCGGAGAGCAGGAGGACCACAAGTCTTTTTCTCTCGAGCATGTAATAAATTATGCTTTGGCTGTTCGATGCGTTGTTTCAATTCAGCGTCCTTATCTGCGTTTATATGTGTTACAGTTTTATGGCAATAGTGATCATCTAAAATTTCATCAGGTTGGTGTATTTGGTTCGCATAGTTTGATTCCAACTTCTCCTTCAAAACAACAGGTTGTATTGGTTCGGGGGACCGTTGAACGTCTTCCAAAGAAATGCTTTCTTTTGAGAGTGTTTCTTGCTCTTGAGGACCTACAACTTGATCCAAATGTTGTTCGATAGTTTTTCCGTTTTCCGTCAACGTTTTCTCGTTTTGTTGCAGCTCTTGACCCACATAATGTTTGTTATTTTCTTTGAAGGATTCCTTTGTATTTAATTCACTCTTATTGTTTTCTTTCTCTGCTATGTGAACAGTCGAGTCACTATCAATCTGAACTCTGGCAAAGTTCTCTGCAGGTGTTTCACTATTACTCTTTCCATCTAAGAAAAGCGACTTTTCTTCGAGAAAGGAATGCGATATTTTCTGAGACGAGTCTTGAGCCACTTCTGTCTTTCGCTGTAGTTCATCAAACCATTCATCTGCCCCATCATATAGAGCTTCTTCTGAAGCAGCTTCTAATAAATTAACGTATTTTGGTGCGAGAAACTCATATTTAGGGTCGTAGTCTTCTACAACTTGAGCCATAAAGTATTGTTGTGTGGTTGGGGTTGAAGAAAAAGCCTTCACGCCCCAACGCGCAATTTAAAAATGGCGGGCATTTTCTTCGTGGGATGAAATATTTTTCGAGAATTGTTCGACGTGTTTGTCGTAAAAGAACTTTTTAATCTCAAAATAACGTATATTCAATCGTTTAAATGCAGTATGAAAATGAGAAGACTATTACTATATAGGAAGTGAATTCCCCAATATTTACCTCGTTTTGCCTAGGTTATGTTGAACTAGATAAACTTCGCCAATCTGCGTCGACTCTTTCATCCAACGGCAGAACTTTTGTTTGTCGTTCTCATATAAAATTTTCCAGGACACCGACAGTTTTTCACAAGTAACTTCCATTCAAAAAAAAGTATAAAATTATGGTCCCAAAGTCTCAAAAATTCCTCTTAATGAGATTTCATGGTAACGACGACATTTCTTTTTTTCCAAGATCATAAAGGCTTTCGTGTATCAAGTCGAACAGAAACGAAATCAAAGCAATAAACATAGCGACAAGCACAAATGTATTGCAAGAAAAAGGGTACATCTTACCCATTCCTAAATTCCAGGATTCTTGAGCTACATATGTCAAGACTACAACAAATGTGGGACTTGTAAAGTATGTCAAATACACCTGATTAAAGAAGGTACCAATACCAAATAAAACTGAAGACATCAAAGTATATACAAAATCTCCCCTCATCCATGGAGGCCCTTTTAAGCCGTCGAAAACGGAAAAACTAACGGTTCCTACTAAAACAGAAATGACGAGCAACGCGAGGTAGATACCATAAAAGATATGAAGAGAGCTGTACTCTGCATCTATAAGAATCTTTTTCACGCCATTCACAAATACTGCATACGTTACTCGACTAACCACACACTGAAGCCAACCGTATGCCATCTCGCCTCCTCTAATATAACACAGAAAAGAGAGCAGAACCGCAGTTAACGAAGATACTCGAGCAATACGAAAAACATTTGTCGGAAAGAGCACTTTTTCAACTTCCAAACTGAACGGAAACAAACAAGTCTTAAAGGGACTCGTTTCCGGTATACCTCTGGACTTGAACACAAGTATTCCACACTTGGCAGATATGAAACACAATATTGCAAAGGGAAGAAAAGTGCTTATATCCACAAGGTTGAGACGAGGAATATTTCGTTGCTTTGATTTGGAAACAACGTATAATACCAAAATAGCTGCAGTACTTTGAAAGATTAGCAACAGTTCCGCTGATCGGAAGTCATACTTGGCTGCAAGCTTTCGATTTGCTGAATATTCAAATCTAACCAAGTATAAATACAGTACGATAAGCGCTGCTGTTCTCAAACATTTTTTGGCAACGTTTTTCTTTTTGGAGGCGACCATAACAGTGCTATATGCTCCTCCGAAATTATTTGGCAATTTCGCAATAATTCTTTGACTCCCAAAAGTATCTGTTCCTTTTCTAACAACATTTCCCATGGATAGAATAACCTTGGATAAAAAACATAGACTCCAATGAAAGATGATGCTGTTCATTGCACTTACAGTCAGTTTGCATTTCCAAGCAGCTTCGTATTGACGATTCATGAAAAGTTTCGTGGCCAATGTGGTGACTCAAGTACCTAAACTTTCACGAGTTACATCGTTGCTCCAGAAGCGAAGTTTGAAGAACACTTGGTTTTCCTATAACACAGCCAAAGAAATCTTATACAAAGGGCTTACTACTCGCACGGACACAAAAAAGCAGCTTGGTGAAATATCTTCTCACAAGTTTGTTGGGCCTCGTGCAAAAAGCTTGTTTGGAAAGTACGAATGTTACAGTCTCGCTTCATTTCAAGACGCCTCCCCGTATTCTCACAGTCTGCGACTCTCCAAAGCTCTATTGAACAAGCCAGGCAGTGTACAGTTAGCCAGACTGTTCTGTTCCGGTAACAGTCCCAAAGAGGAACAGTCAAAGAAGAAAAATGAACAAAAGGATGCAAGTTCAAACGCTAAAAATTCAACAGAAAGCGAAAAAGATGCTGAAAGAACAGGTTTTGGGAGGTTCTATCCCAAGTCAAGGAAACTCAAAGAGAAGCAAAGTAGTGAAGGATATTCTTCCAGCAGTGGTGAAGAAAAGTCTGACGAAAAAGGAGGTGGACTAAATGGTTTTCCAGGAGGAAGTCAATATCAGTTGTTTGCGTTCTTGATCGGTACAGGACTTTTGTTGTCCGTAGTGTCGTCTTCTGGCCAAGATGGAGGAAGTCGTGCACCTGAGACAAGTTGGCAAGCCTTCCGTAGGGATATTTTACCTACTGGAAGAGTGTCTAAAATTGTTGTTGTGAACAAGGATGTTGCCCGTGTTTATGCTCGTAACGCAAACTCCAAACTTGGCGACCCAAACGTAGAAATATGTTACTTCCGAATAGGAGATTTGGAAACTTTTGAAAACAAACTTCAAGATGCTCAAGAAGACTTAGGATTCAGTCCTAAAGAGATAGTTCCTGTCGTGTATTCTAATGAGACCTCGTTATTAAGCACCGTTATTGCCTGGTCGCCTACCATTTTATTGATTTTGGTTTATCTTTACTTTTTACGAACAGGTGGTTTTGGTCCTATGGCCGGTGGTATTGGAGGTCCAGGCTCAAGAAGTTCTTCGTCAAGTGCAAGTCGAAATATATTCGGCGTTGGAAAAGCCAATGTCACTGTCATGAACCGGGATACGAATAAAGTGAGTACAACCTTTAAGGATGTTGCAGGATTGGACGAAGCAAAGACTGAAGTAATGGAGTTTGTGTACTATTTGAAGAATCCGGAACGCTATAAAGAAATTGGCGCCAAAATCCCTAAAGGCGCTTTACTCTACGGACCTCCTGGAACAGGCAAGACACTTCTCGCAAAGGCTACTGCAGGAGAATCAGGTGTTCCTTTTTTGACTATGAGTGGTTCCGACTTTATGGAAATGTTTGTTGGTGTTGGTCCTAGTCGTGTGAGAGACCTTTTTGCACAAGCTAGAAAACTTGCTCCTTGTATTATTTTTATTGATGAGATTGATGCGATTGGTAGAGCTCGAGGTAGAGGTGGACTGATTGGTGGTAATGACGAAAGAGAAAATACTTTGAATCAGTTGTTAGTGGAAATGGATGGCTTTTCACCCAATAGTGGAGTTGTTGTTTTCGGAGGAACTAATCGAGCCGATATTTTGGACAATGCATTACTTCGACCTGGAAGATTTGATCGTCAAATTCTGATTGATGCTCCAGACATACGTGGTCGACATGATATATTCCTTGTCCATCTTCGTCCTTTGAAAGTTAGCGATCCTCCTGGAATTGAAAAGATAGCTCAGAGACTGGCTGCGTTGACACCTGGTTTTGTTGGAGCAGATATTGCCAATGTTTGTAATGAAGGTGCTTTAGTGGCTGCACGCGAGAGTGTAAACAAGATTGAATTGCGTCATTTTGAAGCTGCAATAGATCGAGTAATTGGCGGTCTTGAAAAGCGAAATATGGTCATGTCACCAGAAGAAAAGAAAACCGTTGCTTATCATGAAGCTGGTCATGCAGTCGCTGGTTGGTTTTTAAGATATGCATTACCATTATTGAAGGTTTCCATAGTACCTCGAGGTTCCTCAGCTCTCGGATATTCACAGTATCAGCCCAGAGAGCAGTATTTGTATTCCAAGGAACAACTACTCGACACTATCTGTATGACTTTAGGAGGACGAGTATCTGAGGAAATTTTCTTTCAGAGATTAACAACTGGTGCAGCAGATGACTTTCAAAAAGTAACAAGACTTGCCTACCAAGAAATCAGTGTTTGGGGAATGAATGACACTGTTGGTCATGTATCCTTTCCAAAAAACCCAAATGAAACTCGTTTTTATAAGCCTTACAGTGATCGAACCGCGGCAAGCATTGATAGAGAAGTTCGTGACTTGTTATTCAGTGCATACAAAAGAACGTACGATTTGTTATTAGAAAAGAAGGAAGATATAGAAAAGGTCGCAGAGTTGCTCTTAGAAAGAGAACAAATTGGCTATGAAGACCTTGTACGTATTTTAGGTAAGAGACCTTTTGAGGAAGTCCGTGACTATGAAGATATTCTCGAACAATCGAAGAAAGTAGTTCAGTCCTCCAAGCAGTAGTATAGAATATACATATATATATACATATTGTAGATGATGTCTAAGTTTTATAAACAGTGTGCTACTGCTTATATTTTATCTTGTCAGTATTTTGGTGGTTGCTCTATCCAGCCGCAATTGCGACAAGTTCGAAGACTTTCGTTCCCATAATATCTTTCTATAATGGGAGGCAAGTCTTTCACTAAGTCAACACAGTGAAAGGATTCTTCGTACAATATCTGACGACATTCTTGACAGTACCAACGAAGTTGATCCAATTCATCTGGTTTTCTCTGTCTTTCGACTACCAAACCAACCGAACCAGCCTCTCTTTGTGGAGAGTGTGGAACACGTGAAGGTAAACAAAAAGTATCTCCTTCCCTAACCGGCACTTCGTAAAATTTTCCTTCGTGGATAACCTTCACAATCAGGGTTCCTTATAACAAGTTATAGTAAATAAAACCACTAGAGATTATTTTACCTTTTAGTTGATAAAAAAACTCTTCACCGGCTTCGATATGATAATCTGTTCTGTAGTTGGGACCACAAACGACCATAACCTTGGAATATTATGTTAAGCTCCAACACAAAGAAAACCAGTAACCAACTTTGAATTCACCAGAATATAACAAACGATTGCCAACTGGAGGTTTTAGCAACTCTCTGTTTTCTTCAATCCACTTTTGTAAACTGAAAGCCTCCAGCCTAGGAGTCGAGTTGACCTGATTATGACTCATTTGAAATAAGAAGAGAATAACGTGGAAAAGGTGACGTGTTTGCTTATTGTTATGAATATTCCTGTCGGACAACACAAAACCTCCGAGGACTGGAACCAACAATTGTGGATTGGTCGGGCGGTCGATGTGTGGAATGATTCGGTCGCTAATCGTTCGGGTAGTAACTCAGAGAACTAGGCATAATTATTTCTATAGAACGTTTTCACGGTGCACGGATTCCATAGGATGCAAACGAGAAGCTCTAATAAACTTGAAGAACCATCCTTTCCAGTTATATTCTTCATACGGAAGGGATAAAGGTTTATTTCAGCTTTGTGCACTGAGCACGTCGTCTGCAGGGCGTTCTTTAACCGACTATGAAAATTTGAACACGAAACAGGAACCTTCAGTGGCCAATGTACAGACGGAAAGTATTTCAGATAACTTGGATGCGTTGAATGTTTCGAGCCAAGCCATGGAAGAGATAGAGTCAAACTGGTTTGATCCGATGGTCTATCTAATACACAGACTGCATGAAGCGACAGGTTGGCCGTGGTTTGCTTTATTAGCTGCAATGACTTGGTCAATTCGTCTAATGATGCTTCCTCTTACTTTGGGTTCGTTGCGAACTTCTGCCTTGTTGAACTCTTTACAGCCGCAGTTGAAAGATATTCAAGATAAGATATCTCGAGCTAAAGAAAGAGGAAATAACGAAAAAGTGCAGGAATACAATAAGAAATATATGGAAATTTTGAGAGAGAACAAAGCCAATCCGATGAAGGCACTCTTCGCACCGCTTGCCCAAACTCCCGTTTTTATTGCCTTTTTCTTTAGTTTGAGAAAGTTGTCGCAGATAGAGCCTACTTTTTCTACTGGTGGAACTTTGTGGTTTACAGATCTAAGTGCCCCAGATCCTTATTATATTCTTCCAGTAGCTTGCAGTGGTATTCTATTAACCACGCTGCAGTTTGGCGGAGAAACTGCTTCTACTGCTACAAGTAGAACCGCTTTCAATATGATGCGTTTAATGGCTTTGAGTATTATACCTTTTACTTATCAGATGCCTAGCGGCTTATTTTGTTATTGGGTGCCCAATAATTTGTTTTCCTTAACTCAAACATTATTATTCAAAGTTCCCAAAGTTAGAAAGATTCTCAAGCTGCCTGATAAGAAGAAACGAGGAGAGGCTGAAAAGGATAATCATGCGAAACAAGATGAGCAAACAACATTTGATCACTTGTATTCTCAGGCAGGTTCCAAAGCGGAAAGAGAAGCGTTGGCAGCATTGTCTTATAATTCAGCAAAAGAAGGAACTAATCCAATTCTTGCAGCTGCCAAACAAGGAATGAAGCCTCGATTGTTGGAAAAGAGGAACCGAGTAGGAAGATAAATCTGTCTTGTTCTATTCTTTGTGGATACACACCATAAAACTACGATAGTTATGTATATCATATCTCATTCTTCTGATTACTTGGCATAAAGTATTGGAAAGGTTATAACTACCATTTCTTCTTGGTTGCAGAACCACTTTTCTTCTCATATAACGAAGACAAGAAAACAGGCACACCATCTGGCACGGCAACTGCAGGACTTTCAGCTTTCTTCTTGGAAGATTTGAGTTTCTCTTCCTTTTCCTTTGCAAGTTGTTCTTGTAACTCGAGACGACGTTGATCGATCACATTTTGCTGTTTCCTTCTTAACTTTGCTGCCAGTTTATTTCTGCCTCTTTTCCTTCTCTTTCGATGCTCTTTCGGAGCATTTGCATTTCGTTCCAATTCCTTCAACTCCTTTAGACGACTTTGGGGATCCTTTTCTACTGTGCCAACAATTTGAGGATCCAAAGTAATAGTTGATGGAGGAAGCTTCTCCAACAAGAGTCGAACTTCCTTTTCCTTTCTTTGACGCTTCGTCTCATAGGGATGACTTTCAAATACATCGAAATTGGGCTCACCTGCACCAGGAACAACCAAAGATGAAAATCCTGTGGCATGTCCAACTCCTAAGACATCCTCAAATGGACAGAAATCTAAAGAATGTATTGCATTTCCGCCGATTAATTCTTTCATATAAGGCTTCGTTCCTGTGCTCTCATTGAGATAATCATTCCATATCCACACGTGGGAATTCAATCCAACTGCAAGTAATCCACGTTGGCTAACCGCCATTTCTGTAGCCGCACAAGGTAATGACCACTCCTTCTTTAAACGATAAGTGCGCAAGTCCCAAACCCTCACTTTTTTATCACTTCCAGTAGTAATCATATGTTGTCCTTTAGGATCGAAACCAATACTAGTAACAGGTCCTTTATGTGCGGACATTTTTACCAACGCATTGCCAGTCAGCGGAGTCCAGAAAGACACTATTCCATTCTTATGTCCCAAGTGAACGACTCCATTTTGTATATTCTGTGCCATTACTTTTGTCTTACCCATCTTCGTATCCAATTTGGATACAATTGTTCCTAATGAAGTATCGGTATATATTAAACTACCGTTCTCCAAACAGCTAACCAATAATAAATGGAAAGGCAAAAATGTTAGAGCTGTTGGATAACGATGTTCTCTCAAACAGTGAAGTTCTATCCCTTGCGAGTCATAAATAAAAGTATATTTCCGCTGAGCAAGTGCAAAAAAATGGTCTGAATGTAAAAAACAAAGGTCTCGAATAGTCTCTTGCAAATACAGTTCCGTCTGAAGCTTCGCCTCTCTCCAAAATGCCAAGCCTACATGTCCCTTTTTTCCTGCTATTAAAAGAGACCTACTGGAGCGAGAATACGTTGCTTTGTAGGGTCCTAATATATCCAAATTCAAGTCGAATATTTTTCTCTTTGTCTGGTCGTCGACAAGTCCCTTCAACTTGGCTTGTGTTAACGAATAGGTCTTTTCCAACTCATTTTCCGGTTCCAAAAGGCCTTTGTTCTCTGGAAGCAATACTTCCGCTGCCACTGCCTTTTCAAGAGCCTCTCTTTCAAGATTCTCGGACTGTTCTAACAATCTTTTGTTCCTCCAAGTCCCTTTCTACACTCAAGTTATTAAAACCTTGTCGATGACAAATATTATATAAAAAGAAATACCTTTCCCAACTTCCTATCTTGACTTGCTTGCTTTGGTTTTAAAGTTTGCAAGTCTTCCTTTGTTTGATCTTTGACCGACGTTTTCATTCTCGACGACAATTATTCTCTGCGCACTGACCACCACAACCACAACCAATTCGTCAAGTATTTATTCTACTGGCAATCTAACAAGTATTCAATTATACACGCTATTCCTCAAAAATAATTATTTCTATTCGCAAAATGTATCTTAAAAGAAAATAAATGACACGTTGATAGTTTGGCTCAGTTGGTGGTGCATGTTCGCATAGCTTCTTCACAAGCAGCAGCTATCAGTCGAACGAGACCGCGCGAACTCATCATCGCCCAAATAATAAATAAAACAACTTTGTGCTTATCTTGTCTGCATCTGAGAGCTCTGAAACACTACCATATTCACACAACACTTCTATTCATTATAAGAAACTTATTCCCGCCGTTCCATTTCGTCCTCATTTTCTCGACTCAAAACGGACTTTATGACCTCTCTTATATCCCAAACCCCTTCTTTAGGTGAGGGCTGCGGTTCTTCCTCAAAAGTTTCTTCCTTCACATCATCGGATAAATAACTTCAATTACGTTATAAACAAACAACAAAACAAAAAACACAAAACAACCTGTCCAGACTTGACTTCCACTCAAAACTAGACAACAGATTTTGGGTATCTGATTGGAGCAAAGACAAAACCTCCTGACGCTCACTCTTCAACTTCTCAGCCAACGTTTCCTTTTTAGATACTTGCAAACTGAAAAGCCTATGCAGGATTTTCCAACTGATCCAAGCAAACTACTCCTTCCAAGCACTTACTTGTACAACCTCCACTTTGCTTGATCCAAACGCAGCAAGTTCAACAAGTGATAAATATTAACAAACTGCTCCTCAATAGATTGCAACTGCAAAGAATTAAACTCCAAAAATCAGTGTACTGGCTTCCTCTCTCACCTCTTCCTCTATCGTCGACCAACTTGGATTCCTAGAGGATAAAATGTCTAAAATGTTCAAATAGCGTTTCAAACTGTGCAAAATGAGACGTTTAATGGCTTGAGTCTTCCTATTCTTGGATCAAAGATCAACTAGAGTGAAATACGTCCTTCACTTACTTCTCGGTAGCTTTGAAAAGAATGCGGTGACCCTGAGATTCTAAAGATGGTAACAGCTCTCTATCTATCTATTCCAAGTTCAACAGAATAAAAGTAGCTGAAAAATTGACCAACTTTTCTAGGTACACCAAATATACAATATTCTGTGTCTCTATCGGGAGGCTTCGGAGGATCTACAACTTTCAATAAAAAGGGGAGTAACAAGAACCTCGCGTTTACCTTGAACATAAGAACTATCTTCGAAACGTTGGTATAATCTAGGCCAATATAAATTTGCTTTCGAGTTGTTTCATGTTCTTACTCTTTAGGTGGAAATGGAAATTGAGGCACCACGTTTCTGCTTTCGGAACTACGCATCCGCAACAATCCGTCAATTCATTTCTCGATTCTCACAAATTCACTGCTCGTAGAAAATGTCAAGTGTTCGTCAAGGAGGTGTAGAATGGTAAGTTTTCTGCTTAAAAGTGATATTCTGTATGTAATACACTAATATCACAAAGGAAAGTTTATAATGCTCAAGGAAAATATAGAGTGTTGGTCACCAAAACTCTGGTGGGAGACCGCTGGATAAGAGAATTGGAGGTGATAAGAATATTTCTGAGTCTAAACTTGTCTCAAACTGTTTGCAGAATGCAGGTTGTCGTATAGAGGTTTGTCAAAGCAGAGAAATCTTAAGTAACCAGCAAATTGCAGAAGCCATCGGCGATCATTGTGATGCAGTGATCGGACAGTAAGTATGCCCCACGCTCTATGGTCTCTTCTAAAGGTCGTGTTTAGACTAACTGAGAAATGGAATGATGAGTTGTTTGGAGTACTGAAGAAAGCAGGTGGTGTGGTTTATTCCAACTTCGCCGTAGGTTTTGATAATATTGATGTAGCGGCTGCAACAAAGCACGGTGTGTTTGTGGGGTTTCAAAACGTTTCGTAATTATCTAATATTCTGTAGGTATTCCTGTTGGTAATACTCCAGGAGTATTAACAGAAGCTACTGCGGAAATGGCTGTCTGTCTGACTTATGCAGCAGCTCGTCATCTACTGGAAGCCAATAAATATCTGATAGAGGGTAAATACAAATCTTGGCTTCCTGATTTGTTTCTTGGTCAGCAAATATTCCGCAAAAAACTGGGTGTCATTGGAACTGGGCGAATCGGAAGTGCTTATGCTTTGTCCATGGTTCGGGCTAACCTGATGGATCTCGTTTACTATGATAAGTTTACCAACAAGAAGATGGAGGAGCAACTTGAGCAGTTTAATCAGTATTTGAAACAAATTGGAGAGAAGCCTATTCAATATACCAACGCATCTTCTATGGAACAAGTTATTCGGTAGGTTTTTGTTGTATGTTTTTCATGAACAACGATGCACATGGATATTCTTTTATTAGAGAGGCAGATATTTTAAGTCTCCATCCCAACTTGGATAGTTCTACATATCATTTGATGAATGCGGAGCGTTTACAGCAAATGAAACCAGATGCTATCTTAGTCAACTGTGCAAGAGGCCCTATTATTGATGAGGTTGCATTAGTGGAGCACTGCAAGCGGAATCCTGGATTCACAGCAGGCTTGGATGTGAGTTGATATAACTTTGATTATTACAAGTGATTGAGAATTGCCATAGGTATTTGAGCATGAACCGGCTCTAGCTCCAGGGTTGAAGGAGCTTCCTAATGTAGTCATTGTTCCTCATATCGCGAGTGCCACTTTTTGGACTCGCTCTGCAATGGCAACGATAGCAGCTCTCAATATTGCGTCTATTTTGAAGGGATATCCCTGTTGGTCATCAGGTGATATGACTCCTTTTGTAGGAGAACCTGGTGGAAGTGGTGAGGCACCTTCTCAAGTACCTCCTCAAGCAGCTCCAAGCATTCTCAATGCAAAGGAGTTGGGTTTGCAGTTTCTGCAGCCATCCAAGGCAGCGCTCTAGTCTCCGCCAATAAAAAAGGGATTTTGTTATATCGTTCTCTTTATTACAAGAAGAAGAACCGTGTTCCCTTGCAGTGTCCAACGGAAATGTACAAAACGAAAATACTACACAAGTGACAAACACCCCATATAACCTATTTCTCTTCAAAAACACTTCTAATTTACATCAACTCTCACAGGAGCAGGAATGGGACTCAAAAGACCGCCACCACCACAACGAGGACAGCGCTCCTTTTGGGAACCATGACAACGCGTACATTGGACAACACGAGGTCTCCTTTCCGAGACACTACTTGGAAAAGTCCACTTGGTACATAGGCAGTCAATGTAACCCGTTCCATCACATAGCGGGCAATTGGTTGCGCCCTGCTCTAGCAGCTCTGCCTTTCTTTTCTCTTCTATTATTCTCTCAACAACTGTGAAAAACCATAATGTTGTAGCTACACCAGTAACAACCAATAAATTCTTTATCCAAGAGTCTGAGGCAAAAACTCCGTAGTCCAAACGGACCAAAAAATTCCCCTCCACACACGAACGCCTTCTTGAAAGCCTAAAGTTACCTACGTTCCTAGGTCTAGATAAAAAGCTACTGCATCTTGTATTTTTATCAGCGCACTTCCAACTGTAACGGGTATTCAAACGAAAACAAGCGGGACTGACAAACATAGATAGACAGGTCGTCCTGGAACAAAAATCATTCATGGCCATTCATTTCAGAAAATCCGGCCACCCCAAATATAATCTGATGCCAACGAATTGGGTTGTAACCGACATGTTTACCAAGAGTACTGCTTCTTATAACATTCTTCATATCATCTGTCTTCTGAAGCTACTATGAAGATTCTATTATGTAATGTCAGATATGTTTTCTGGAATAAATAAAAAGGCTTTATTTGTTTTTCAATAGGCAAAATGACATAGACCGCAGAACAGCTGGACTGGATAATTCTTGGCATTTTTCCTAACAAACGTAACAAAGAAAGAAATGTAGGCCGAAGCAGAGTTTCAATTGGTGAACAAAGCATAAAAAATTTTTTCAAGAACAGCGTCACTGAAAATAGAAACACAGGTAGGTGGAGTCGTGTAGACATGGAAAATTCGATTTGTGTGGAAGCCTCGGCCTGCCCTCCGCTTTGTGATCCCTATCTCCCAATTTTTATGAGGGTGCGGTTGGAACCAGGCCGATTCATTGCATCGCACCACAGCAATTTGCGCAGAGTGAATTGGTTGTGGCAGATCATGTCGGTCTCCTTTGTGGACGTAGGTTGTTGGACAATCACTTCACGGACTTTGCAACAAGGAAAAGATTTCAAGTACACAGGGAAAGGTTGCAAGTGTTGTAAGTATCCTGTACGAAGGGGTTGTACAAGTCGTCCTTCCGTTGCGGGGGTCGGTCTTGTTTCTCGTCTAGAAGGGAAAAACGACTTGTTGGAGCGGTTCGATGCCAGTTCAAAGTATTTCAACAAAAAGAGAAACGACAGAGAACCAGATTTTTATGCGAACTTGGGAACAGTTATCGAAACTTTGAGAAGCGACTATGCTCACATTCTGGAGAAGGAAATTGACCTTTCGGTTTATGACGACAACTTAATATTGCGAGACCGCATGCACGGTCAATACTTACAAGGGAAGGAAGCGTACAAAACAATATTATGGCTGTTGAGAGTTCATACCCACATTGCTTTTCGTCAAGCCTTTACGGATGTGAAGAGTATGTACTATGACGATGAAAGTGCAATTATTTACTTACGCTGGGGAGTTCGTGCAGTTCCCAGACTTTTGCCTTGGGTAAGTTTGAACGAAAAGTACCATTCAGCACGTCTAAACGTGTCTGTTTAGGATGTACATCGCCAACGTTACATTGACGGTATTTCTATCTATCGTTTGAACGATAAAGGTTGGGTGCAAGAACATATTGTGGACAATGTGTTGCAGACACCTATAAAGCTTCCGTCGTTGGTCGAAAATTTGTTGAGCCTCGGGACAATTCGAATGCGTTCTCCCGCAGGAGTAGGAGTACAAGGTGGTAGTAGTCAGTGCGGTTCTCAGTATAACAATTTTCTTGCTGCAGTTTTAAAGTTATTTCATAGTGAGGATGACAATGGAAGCCTTTCTTCACAAAGCAAGAATACTGTTCGGTCCGACCCGGGGAATGAGAAAGAGCCAAAAGGTGACTGTGCAGATAGTTAGTTGCTCGACTATGTAACCCTGAGAACATTGTACATTTTCCACAATACATCATAATACTCCTGTAATATTGCAAGTGTCAAGTGCACAATGTATTGTTTATAAAGGATTTTTTAGAAGCTCTGGAATAAATGTCGGGAATAGTATTGTTGAAAACTCCACGCTTAGCAGAAACGGACAATGTACATTTCCTTTGTTCAAAAGCTTTCAACAAATTTCACGGAATTTAAAGTTTCAACAATTAGAAGAGTAACTCACAAAGAGTTGAGTCCACATCAACTCTTTGTAATAACTTGAGGAACCACAATTTCTTCCAATCGAGTCTCTCTGGCATAAGTCAACGCCCATTGAGTCTACATACAACACTGAATAGCTTCAACCTGAGTTCAAAATAACGTTCTTACTGTGGCAAAAGCCAAGGAGTCCCACGGTATCTTCTCCCATGGAAACAGTTCTACTTGCAACGTTTCATTGTTGGGAGCAAATTCCTCCAACTTGGTTAGTTCAGACCTAAAAATCAGGTGAACCTAGAACTTTCATGAATAGTGCAAACAGCCAAAAATCAATCGTTAGAACCTGTCCAGCTGAAACAAGATTATAGACACCCAGAAGTTGGCCTGTCTGTATATTCAATCCAGTCTCTTCAAGTGTCTCCCTTTTCGCTCCTTGAAAGCTTAAGAAAGGAATTGAATGAAAAATATTTCCTTGCAAATCGAAAACTAAAAACATACCTACTTTCTCCCATTTCCATAAAACCTGCTGGAATCGTCCATTTACCGTAAGAAGGAGGAATACCTCGTTTACACAAAACAACTGACTCCCTATTTTCTGCAATGCAAACGGCACCAACCTTGAGGAGGAATACTAAATGTACTTGATGAACATACAACAGAAGACTTACGACAACTTTGGGATTGACATAGAATACTGTATGGCAACGAGAGCAAACAGCACGGACACGATTGTCTCCTGCAGGTACTTTCCACTCAGCTTTTGAGCCGCAGCGCTAAATAATGGTTGATAAAATACTATGGAGATCAATAAATCACTTGTTCATCACATACGCTGCAGTATCTGATATTTTTAATATAGTCTGGAAGCTGATTTTCTTTCTCACTAACTACCGAAGTACACAACTGTTTCCTCGCTGGGAGTCGACCAGAACGGCTTTTTGTGATAGCAGAAAAGAGTTGTGCTCCGAGAAAATACCTTGAAGACAAGTATTTTTTGGTTTCTACGCTATAAATACGTTTCCACTGTCCCTGTGTATAAAAGGACGTGAAACCAGGTACCAAGCGAATCATATCATTCGTCAAACATCCTCAAACTCTCGTTGCCAAAAACTATTCCAAACACAGCATTTTCAACTCGGTATAAAATAGTCAACAAAATTTATTATATCGAAAAATTTTCTTTCCTTTACAACTTCAAAACTGATATGGAAAACCCAAAAAGATAACATAGCAAAAAGAAAAGCTCTTCAAGTAGTCGATGGTTACTATTCTTCAAAAACGCAAACAGATTCCTACGGTTTCCTAACCTTTTAGACGACGTACGACAGAATTGATATCCACCTAAGGTTGTTTCTCTAGCAACTTGTATCTGCATACTTCATCACGCTATCATTCTCAAAAGGGTAAAGACGCCCAATATACAACTATAGGTCAACTGGGGATTCTCTTGCTCTTTAATAGCTCTTCGAAGGATCGAACACCTCCCAAATAGATGCTGGATAAATATGTTTGTTCCTTTCATACCACCTTCGTTCCACGACCTGAAATATTATTAAATAACGAGAATTTCTTGCAACTACTTACCTTGGCGGCATGACTATCATCCTTCTCTTTTGAAGCATCATTCCGGATTCTAATGTCTTCATGCACATCAAAACTAACCAAAGAGCCATTCTTTCCACGAGCTTGCATGGTTATAAGATCATAAAACGACAAATGATGAGGAATAATCATATCTTCTTTAACAAACATCAAGTCCTCAATCTTACAATGCTTTAGAGTTGGGACTGTTTGTTGTATCTGACCAAGAAACTTCGCAATAGTTGTACCTTTTTTACAGCGACACATTTTACGCTGACCTCTTCCATCCCATATACTATAAGTTATATCTATCTCTTCATTCTTAACACGTTCTTGCTCACTAAGCCACTGCTGCTTCAATCTCTCTCTTTCTAAGCGTTCCTCTCGTTCACGGTCTCTATCGGGAAGGAACGATGTATCTACACCAGGATCCATACCAATCTTTCGGCTACTTCTTTCACGGACTTCATCTTGCTTAGGCGCTGGACAAACAGATGTTCTATCACTCCTCTCTTTTACTGGTGGAGCCACAGCACTACCACTACCACCGGCAGACTCCTCCACGGTCACTTCCTTGACACGCTCCGGTGAGTTTTCTTCTTGGTTTTCCAAACTGTCTCCAAAAGACAGACGACTCAAATTTGCTCGTTTCACTCTCTTTTTCTTGCTCTCCAACTCTTCGGCTCTTCTAGAAGCGTCCTGGGATGTTGCTTCAGAGGCTGCATACTTTTCCAAATATTCCCGCCTTGCTCTAAAATCCTGGAAAGTTACTAAACCAACAGTATCCTTTCGGAGCAAATCTTCAACAGCATCTTTGTGTGTAGAAAATTTACTTGACAAGTTTGAACCCTCGTGGTTGTTTAGATGAGAAAGTTTACTTTGATCCATCGTCTCGTCAAAAACCGTGTGGCACTCGAAAATTTCTCATGTGCCGGCAAATCAGCAACAAAACAAGTTGCCTGAGTGAAAAGTGAGAAACTTGTGTGTATCCGTGACATCAACATTGTTCAACGTGACAGACAGATGAAACAAAAGTACATTATGTAGCTAGTTACCTATGTGCAATCAGCTTATGATAGCAACTTTCTTAGAGCTTTGCACGTTTGTTAACGAAACAAGCAAGTAGCTCAACGTTGAACATATCAATTTTCAAAGATAAATTGGGAAACAAACGTGCACTAAAAAACCACACATGGTTTTTACTCTAAAGTTACAAGTAACATTCACTCCTGTCTTTCAGGCTGGTGTGTCGGAGGCTGAGGAGCTGCAGGAGCTGCCATGGTTGGTGGATAAACTACAGCACTCCCAGTGTAGTATGCAGGAGTAAAAGTTTCGTATTGAGTGAACAAAGGATTGAAACCCCCCGGTAGCGTACTACTTGACTGTACAGTGGCTAAATAAAACTGTTATAACTTGTTCCAATGAAGTATTTGACTGTACTTACTAGCAAACCCATAAGTGGGTACCACCAGTCCTAACGCAACTCGTCGTTCAAAATCATAGACCTTTGAACTCAGAAAAAGCCCACACAGAAAGAAGTAAACTTACCACTGCATCAATTTGCTGCTGCAACGACGCACCGATAAACTGTCTATAATATTCAGCGACTAACAACGAGCGTCAGCAAGTGAAAGTTCTATTCAACAAACACCCATACTTACAGTTCATACGGTGCCTGTTCCCATCGTTATGTTGCTTACGAACAGCAGGCTTCCAACAAGTTAGCTTAGTGACAGCAAAACCAAGACAGCTTACCGAGTCATGTGTTAAATATACGTCACAGTAGTCACAATAGTACTTGCCCATGCAAACTACAACAATTTGTTATGGAACATTCTCCCGAGCGAACCTGCGATGGAGACAAGAACCAATGCGTTGCTTTCATACCGACATGTCTATAAAAACTGCGTTGTTTCAAGCAGTGAAATTCAAAAGACATACATTCTATTGCGGAGTACATATCTATTCTTCTTACAACTTCTATTTCCCAACTTGTCAAGATACTGAATATGTGATAGAAGCTAAACGAGTAACCTGGTCCGAGCACATTTCCATTTTTGAAAAAAAAACCTTTTATTGTTTCCTACTTTAACCCACTCAAGCAAGGAACGAATGTCCCAGGAATGGATAACAAGGCGGGAAATAAAATTTGAGCTCAAGGGACATTCATATCGCATTCTTTTGAATTTGTATGGCTTCCTCTCCACCTCCTCCACCGCCTCCACCTCAACCTAAAGGTGCAGGACTTCTTGCAAAACCTCCTCCACCACCTCCTCCGAAGGGAAGCAGTTCCGGCGGTGCATCCCAAGTTTCTCCTTCTCCTCCTCCTCCAGGAAACCAAAATCAAGCACGAAGTGGTGCAACAGAAGCTACGAATCCAGGTAATCTTCCTGCTCCTCCGCCACCGCCTCCTCCTACAACTTCGAACAGCGGAGCAAAGAGTGTAGCACCGCCACCTCCGCCTCCTCCTTCTACATCAGGAGCTACAAAGGCTCAGGCTCCTCCTCCTCCTCCACCTCCAGCAACTTCGAATAGCGAAACAAGGAATGCAGCTCCACCACCACCTCCTCCTCCTTCTACATCAGGAGCTACAAAGGCTCAGGCTCCTCCTCCTCCTCCACCTCCAGCAACTTCGAATGGCGGAACAAAGAACCCAGCACCACCGCCACCTCCTCCTCCTTCTACAACTGGAGCTGCAAAAGTTCAGGCTCCTCCTCCTCCTCCAGCAACCTCAAACGCTCGACCCCCACCACCTCCTCCTCCCAACGCTCCTACGGTGTCTCCTCCAAATACTGAAAATGCCAGTACTGCAGTTGCTGCCACCGAAAACTCGACTCCGCAAGTGCCTCAGAGTACTTCTTTAGCGCAGGTAAGTACGTGGCCAAACTTGAGATTGTAGAGTTCTCACAGTATGAAGCATTCTCATCTGGTATCTGCTGACATTTCATCTTCCGAAATTCAACCTGTCGATGAGGGTCAGACGAAATCTCAGAAATCTGCGATGGCATCTACAAATATGGAAGTTGGTGAGAGAAAGGCTGAAGAATCGAATTTGCAAAAGCAACGTTCCACTGTAGATAAAGCAAATATGAACCCCAAGGAACCGCAAAAGGTATGTAGAAGAGATTGACATGTAAGTCTTCTTTCATCTTCAATTGTAAAGGCTGCTGTTCCTTCCACAACGGGTCAACGAAAAAGACAACAGTCTAGTATGTTTTCGAGAATGAAGCAAAAGAAGGAACCAACTGTAGATCTTGAGAAGGAAGGTGTTCGTACAGAATTCGTTTATGCAGATGGGGCGCAAGAGGACGTATTGTTATCTGGAGATTGGAATAATTGGGCTCCCATTCAAATGTACCATGAAGGAGGTATGTGAAAGTCTTTGTTTATTATTTGAAAGTTGACCAACTTCCATATAGGTGGAATTTGGTCCGTTGTAACTCTCGTTCCTCCTGGGACGCATGAATTTAAATTTATTGTGGATGGAGAATGGCGACATAGCACGCGACATCCAACAGTCGGCATTGACGAAGAAAGCAAGAATAATGTGAGAGTAGTTAAAGGCCCTCCCAATTTACAACCTAAAATGGAGATACCTACAAAGATATCTGAGAAAGACCTCACAGATGACCAGATGGGTTGCAATTGTTCTATCCAGTAACAATTTTGGATATTCGTCTTACGTTTTCAAAAGTACGAATATTTTATTTGTTCAATTCACGTGCAAAACAATACGAATATGCCGACATATTGCTTGCGTAAAGGATGCATCTCGATTCTTCCAAAGACTGTGAGGTGCGCATTCCAACTAACAAAGCTACTTTTCAATTTTCCAAGTAGATAAATATTTTCTTTAAGACTAACCTGCTGACAAAATGGCAAAATAACATCACGAGCATCCTTTAATATTCTTTCCAGCTGCATGGCGGAGTATCTGTTCCTGATAAAAAAGTCGGCGCCCTGAGTACCTACTTTCTCCCATGTTACTTCATTATGACAAGAAAAACTCCTTTCTTACTCGTTTCGCCATATAACTGATCCTTACAAGAGCTAAGTATTCTATCCACGACTAAAATGCCACTTTCAAGGGCATAAAAACATACATCTGCCAAAGCTCGAGCATTGGACGATGCTTTATCAATGGCCGACAACACCGTTGATGTCTCTATCATCATATGGATCAACATTGAGCTGTTGAAGACACAAGCATTTCATCATACCTTGGTCGTTTGTAGTATATTCTTCCTTTGTAAAATCAACAAACAATTTGCCTTTGGAGGCATCCCGAGAGTACAATTCCATCTTGTCAGCCTCTTCATCAAAAAATTTCATCTCTGCAAAAGCCGCAAATACGCAGCCACATATTTCATTCAAGGAAGAGACGGTATTGGTGGATACTTTTAGGCTATCCATCGAGTCTGACTTTGCATTCAAAGAGAAATGACTCCATAAGTTGGGAAGTAAATGCAATAGAAACAAAAATATTCGTCTACACTGACAACGAGCATAAAGATAGTCTCTTTCCAATAAAGAACCTTTTTGCATAAACCACAACACAGGTCAGCATCTTTCTCCTTTTTCAAGACAAGAATGCCAAGGGACTTACCATTTTCTGGATGAAAAACATTATTTCTTGACAATTGCATCAAGTCCGTAGGTTGAACACGTGGAACGTAAGAGCCTTCGATGTGTAACGAAACACTCTTTTCCAACTGAAAAACATCTTTGTCTTGGCATATACGAAATACTACCTCAAAACACAGTTTCGTGATGGATGAGATGACGGCAGACTAGCCAAAGTTGTCAGTTTTCTCTTTTTTTGGTTTGGTACAAGCAGCATACCGAAGCAAACGGGGAAATCAAAACGAGCAACTGACCAACAGACTCAAGTAACCTTATATTGCTTAAAAATGTGACAAAGCCTGGACTTCTGAGTACTTGTCTCAGTGGAGTTTCCATTCTTTCTAGGCAAGAGAGAGATAAATCTAACAAAGATTTTGGTGGCATATCTCTCATAGTATTACAAAGAATGCACGTTGCAGTTCGTATCAGAGATGTCATAATATGAATACTTGTTTCTACTGGGGCCAATAAACCAGAATAAATCAGTAATTCGTCACTACGAAGACCACTAGAGAGCAAGCTAGATGAAGAATCGAGGAGTCCAACATTCATTTGATAAACAAAAGTTCCTCTATCGGCTACAAACTCCATCAATGGAATCAACGAATGGTTAAGCTTTCCAATTATTAGCACCGAACTTTCCGTTGTGCGCATCACTTACCTGACATTCTGTCAAGATACCTACGTCCTCTAAAGAAGCCACAGACTTTATCAAACATAAGAGACTATCCAACAACGGGAGAGCAATCAAACTTTCATCTTCCTTTTCCATGCTCGAGTCCTCCGTACTTGTGTATCGAACAAGGGAATCGGATGCAAATAAACTATCATCACTATTCCCTACTTGTCCGACAATGCTTCGATAAATACTCCTCTGGAAATGCACACTTGAAAAGACATTATCGAATAATTGTCTTATTTTTCCATTGGCTCGTAACAGTTGATGAATATCCAGACTGAATTCTCTTCCCAATACGGGTCGATGAAATACGACATACTGAATAATGACGGCTAACATGGACGAACCAACTGCCAATCTGGATAGTGACAAGTATTGATAGGCTTCCGAAATAACCATATCGATAATCCACTCTATACTTTTCTTTCGTGACTGAAACACGTGTTGCGTAAGAACTTGAAATATTTGCTTGGCATCGATAACTTTTTCTTCCAAAGAATGGGCATCATATGTCGAATATTCTGCTAAATATTGAAACACCATACCAATACTTGTCCATAAAGAGAGACCTGTGGTCGAAGAATCCTTCAACTTTAGCATCCATAAAATTAACGTCTTGCTTGCTAGAACAAATGTGTTATGTGAGTAGAAAATACTCAATCGAGGAATGGAGAGGCTACGAAGCTTCCATAAGAGAAGTAGTACTGTTGCATGAACACTATCGTCAGAAAGAAAAGCCTTCATCGCTGGCTGTTCTTTGCTCGAAAATAATAAAAAGTCAACAAAATCCAGCAACTGCAATATCCAAGACGAAAGCATTTCTTCCGTGTCTGCGAGTTTTCTGGAGTCCAAACGGCAGGTCAAGGCAAGCAACAGTTGGTACCAACTGGAAAACAGATTTGCTAGTTGTTCAGAATCGATGTTGTCCAACGACGTAACAATAGACCTTATAAGCGTAAAAAGTTCTGGTATATGCGATGGTATGTCCAACTCTGCAGTTTCAACACCTTCATTCACATTTCGATAGTTGTATTCAAAATAAAACAATGCAATGAGTCGCAAAGAGGAAGAAAACGATTGACAGAACAAAGAAGCGTTGGATACAATGGAAGTAAGATTTTCCTTGGAATTACCTCTATAACAACGCAAAAGTTGCGTGAACAGCTGCTTTTCGTAAAGTCCGATATAACGAAATGCAAATGTAGAGGTTGCTTGCCTACTAGCAACCAAACATAAGAATGACAAAGATACTGCCAAATTCTTGTCCGACACACTTTGACTCTGAGCCAATATAGAGACAACTTCAACCACGGCGGAGAACAAACCTTCACCAACAGATTCCATATCTTGAAACCCTAACAAGTATAAACCTGCTTCTTCATCAAAACTTGTTCCCAACGAACAGAACACAAAATACAACAATGACTCCAACATATTGTTTCCTTTTGTTAGAATCTGCAAATTTTCATCCATTTGCAAAGGCTCCCAGATCGGCACTTGAACAACCGAGTCTAAAATGCATTGATGTAAGGTTATCCGCGTCTTTTGCCTTCGAGTATGACTCAAACAAGTATGGATAAAAGTATTTGAACAAGCAGCACATGAACTTAGAGTATCTGCTGCAGCATATACCACCAATGAAAATGGAAAAATGCTCAAGCCTATGAAGGAAACCAAGGAAGTAAGGTATGAGGACTCGGAAGAAATGAGATCTGCAAGAGAGGCAACTGTGGAGGGCAAAAACCCGAGTCGATGGCTCTTGAAAAGTTCTGCTAGGCGTTGAATGACAATACAACTACAACAAATACTTTTGCATATCGTTTGTAAGAGTTCCAACTGTCCATTATCCAGTGCATTTACAAGTGCAGCTTCTCCTTCACCATCTGCAGACAACATGAGGATAATATTATGAAAACAGTTACTACCTGAGGATACAATATTATCTGTCTGACAAATGTCCACATAAATTTGGTATATTACAGAGAAATATTGAGTATCCGAAGAAGAGGAAGACTTTAGCAACAAAGCAATCAGACTGCAGGCATGAAAGGCAAGTTGCCACTTGTGCAATGCCGAAGTATATTCCAATTTTTTCCAATTGGAAACGATCAACCGAACGGTGATATGTCCGATGTTCTTCAAAATAGAAATTTCAGCTCCTTCCAAAGGCTTTGAGTGGAGTTGACTGACATAAATCTTGGCTAAATATAACATAGCACAGACTACTTGTAAAGCATCGGGATGTTCGATGGCTTGATTATATTCACGACGAATGCCTATTCCGTTACCTCCAAAAAGACGCTCCAATAAATGAAATGACAACCTTTCAGAATGCATATCAGCAACAAAGTGAATTAACGAGGCTTTCAACTGCGCAGAAATTTCCAAAAGAGACAATTGTAGGCATAACATCACAAACTCTTGCATATTATTCTCCGTCAAACTAGTCAGCAATAGTTGATCATCCGTCAAAGCACATGCATCAAGTGCATCAAAAAAGGCTGCAAGAGTTTGACTTTCTGCTTCCGACAAGTAAAATAATTCCTTTGGCTCCGTATCTGTGGCACTATGTTCACGTCCTTTGGCATCGCAATAGTACTTTAGTGTGTGATAGATCCGTTCAAGTGAGGCAAAGGGATGCCCCGAATGACTAAAGAAATTTAAAACCAAACAAGTCATCTGATGACTCGCTTTGGCAAAATATTTCAGCATATGAAAGAAAGACATTACAGTAGAGAGAAACGCAGGACCTGCAAAAGGAATATCAGAATTTCGCTCAACAATATCGCCTATTTCGACTACTAAGTTGCCATAAAAAGAGATCAAATTTCCAGATTGAGAATTCCATATTCGATAAGAATGAATATTGCAAACTTTGCAAGCTCTTCCTGTAAGTGACATAAGATGGGAAACCAAATAGGCCACTTGATGAGACCCAAAAGCTTCGGAAATAGGACTTGAAGTGCGAAAATGACTTTCATGAAGAGCTCTTTCCATACCATCTGTTTCATATTTGTCTAGAAAACTTACAATAGCTTCTCGACATCGAATACTAACCAAAGAACAAAAGTTGGACAAGTCTACAATATCATAAACAAGTTCCGCATAGCCATCTCTCATCAAGCCTACGTCTTCTAACATAGTGCCGTATCCACTATCTAAGAACTCACCCAAATGTTCGTTTAGAAACTCAAAAATATTTCCTCGACAAGTCAACTGCACTAATTGTTCGCAAATAGCATCTTCATCTATTTGGCTATTCGAGTAAAGAAGAAATAAACAGCCCAGAAAACGAGGAATCGCTATGGCTTGAGATTGAGAAGGAAACGACTCCGAATCCCTAAAACTATCCCTTCTTATTGTTTCTTCAAGACGCTTCACAAAATCTTCATTTGATAAAAGGATATTTCGATCACTACGTTTGGTTCGAGGGTCATACAACTCAACTATTCGAGAACGATCAAGGGCACCGCTTAAGGCTAAAAACAAACTAAATACGCTGTCGTTGATGTCCCGTACGAAGCAAGAAAACAATTCAACACGACTCATCGCTGAATCCTTCAACCAGGACTGCAGCTGGAAATAAAATTCGAGGATTCGTTCAACTAGTTTGAAAAGTTCAAATAGTTGATTCGCAGTGGATTGACAAGTATAGCACATTAGAAATATACATAAACTAAAGAGATATGGTTCTTCAGGAAATAAATCGCCATAAAGCTGACTACGATTCCATTCTACGAAAGTTCGCTCTTGACTATCATAACTCGTGGATTCCAGAGACTTTTTAACAGCATTCCTGTCTATGCCGTCGATCCAACGAGATATTCTAGCAATCAAGTTCGAAAATAACGTTTCCTCTTTGACTAAAATATCTCTAAAGTTCAATATTGCCTAGCAACATATGACAAAGGCAAACAGAAAAATAAAAAACTTACAGAAAAACAAGGCTCTTCTTCCGGCTCCAATAAAGAAACTCTCAAAATCTCCGAAAGGGACTTCAATATCAACCTTCGTCTATCAAGATAGCTTTGCTTGGCCCTTTCAATAGCATTTCTAGTGCAAACAATTACATTTCCAAAAACAAAACAACTCGTTGCTTACTCTACCCTAAGAGATCCATATTTTGTTTTCACTTTCCATAACAATTCTGCTGCCTCTAGTTCGTGTATATCCAAAGCATCTATAAATAGTTTCATAACGAAAGGGAAACAAAAGGAGTACGAACCACTCAGAGCAACGACTGCCTTTCCAAAGTCTTCTGCAACTCTCCTTTTCGAACCTTGGAACACAATCACTCCTTCAGACACGAGTTGCTGTCGTACTTGTTCATCCCGTCCTCTATATTCGTTGGACAACGTTACATAACTATAGCCAATAGTCTTCTTACTTTCTTAGTTTTGGATCCAGTGGATTGGAAAAGACTGGGTGCCATATTTTTAGTTCTTGTGGCTCAATAGCAACAGAGTTGAGCAACTGTCTCAAACAACTCATCCAACAATTCCTTTTTTCCACAGCACAATTGCGTTTATTTTAGAAATTCGTTCGAATAATTACGTTTCGTGTTATCGTAGGACTCCGCACCCTCGTAATAAACAAATTTCACACAACAAACACACAAAAATTAAAACCTACTAGCCAAGTACAGCAATCGCTGCAATGATATAATATTACTTTGAAATAATTGAATATTCAACTGAAAACTACACTGGAACAAAGCTCTTCAGGTGTGAGGCTCCAATAAACACCAAACAACCATTAGGAAGGACTATCGCAACAATCTCTGGCAATATAAGCCTCAGGTATTTCACTATCCTTCTCCTGTTCATTGCTAAACAGAAAATTAGGAATATAAGAAGTGTTGTTCGCGTATGGTGGCACAACGGTTTTCTGTACGGCTTGCACTGAAACCAAAAAAATCGAAACAACAGGTTTTCTACCTTTTTGAGTTGATTAATTTGAACGTTTTTCATCTTTAGGAAAAGCAACTGGATCATATCATCAGCGAGAAGGGAGACCTCTGATTTGGAGACTCTTATGATGGCGTTTATTTTCCGAATGTATAGGCCATTTGTAGATGTCCTGGGTCCCTTGCATCATCTTCAGTGTTAATGAAGAAAACTGTTGCAGCAGTTCGAGTCGCAGTACATAGGGAAGATAACATTGTCTAATCCTGAAAACAATCAGTTATCTACATCAAAGCTTGATTTCGTATCATCCGGTACTATGGACGGGTCGTAGTGGTAGAAGGTGGGGCAGAGTTTGTTTCAGAGGACACTTTTATGACTGCAGTAAAAGCAGCAAAATTATTTCATAGCCAAAATATGTGACGCCATTGATTCTTTGATGAAAAACCAAGTTTTCAGGGAAGATATAGTTCTAAGCGAACAGATGATAGCTTCAGTTGACACATTGTGGCTGGAACAGAAGTTGGTCAAGTGTGAAATGTTTCCAGCAAGGAAGAGATATGAAGCGAATGAATGCATGAGAGTACAGGCAAGGATGCAGCCATTTCGAGATGGAAGGAGAACGAGAAAGTTGTTCATCGTTTAGAAGAGGATGACGATGAATATTTGTATGCTAGGATTAGTTGGAAGAAAGTGTTATCTTCTCGTATGATACAGTTTACATTGGATAAACATATTCCACCGGATAGTGGGGATCTTGAACGACACGACCAATCGATATTATTCGAGGTCCTTTACTAAGGACACATTGGTCTTCATTATTTAGTTGAAGAGAAACGCGAGCTTTGGTTATGGCTACCTTGGGAGGTGAAGATAACACACAGCAATATGAGTTATTGGATGTAGAAGTGAAGTAGCGTTTCTATTTGCAACATTGCTTTCCTCTTTTTTTTTGTTGGAGAAGTTTGCAAGTTTGGCCGCCTGGAAGACGAGGAATAGGCCATGCTAGACTTGCTGAAAGAACGCTGGCTCTTATTATTCCTTCGAGAGAAGATTTTTCTTATGCTATTCGACTTGAAAGCAACATTACTGAACGCAACGGTAGTTCCAGTATGGCTTTTTACTTGGTGGATGTTTAGCTCTAATGGAAGCAAGTGTTCCTATTCGAAGTCCAGTTTCAGGAGTTGCAGTGGGATTGATTGTTGACAATTCCAAAGTTGTTATTCTGGCAGACATTTTAGATGGTTCAGGAGACATGTCTTTCAAAGTTGCTGGAGCAGCAGATGTCGTGACTGCTGTGCAAATAGATATGAAAATGGCGGGTATTGAATCGTCAATCATTGTATCGAGCACGGGAAGCAAAAGAATCCCCAAGAGAATGCTGGATATTATGCCTAAGCCTAAAATAACTCCTCCTGCATCAGAACCTTATATTTGTGATTTACAAATCCCGACAGAGTCAATCGGTGATTTATTTGGTCCTGGAGGAAAGCATATTAGAAACATTCTTGAGGCTTTTGGACGAGAAGATCTTGTTCCCACAACAGTATTCATGATGGTGTGGTTTCTATAATCTCGTCTGATGAGTTTACATTTAAGGGCTGTTGATATGTTTAAGGATTCTGTGAGACGTGTGCGTTGAACCACAAAGTATGATTTGATCCTTCTTCTTGTCATGCCATAAGCCTTTACGTATTTATATACGGATATATTGCAAGCTTACAGAGAAATTCCTAGCCACAACTAATTTTCGAGAAAACGAGCCCAATAGAAATGCTTGCAATTTTTGAAATTGCTGTATCAAGTTTTGCTCCTTTGAAAATACTTTTATGAGCCCGACAATAAATGCAACTGTCCTGGACTATTTTATGTAAGCAACCTTGTTTTACATGCGAAATAAGCTTAACTTCATTTGTGAAATCAACAGCTAATTTTAATGAGAGATTCATTTTAAATACGGGAGAAAAAGTTGTCAGTCGAGTGTTTTTGGAAGTGATAGAAACATGAACCTTAGCTTCGTATCAGCTTCGTATTTTCATGACTCGACTGGAACATATCTCATTACAGAATCAACTGTTGAATGTATCCCTTGCAGAAAACTTCTATGATTATTGCAGCAGCCCACTTACACTGCATTCGCTCATTATTACACAACTTTGATTGGTGTTTGACTCGGTTGAGTTGGATTTTCAACAAGGGTCTGTTCCAAAGAGATGAGGTAAGAATTCTCGATAGCTCTGTATTGACTTGTGATCATTTGTAATTAATTTTTAGGATATATAGTATAGCAGTTTTGTATTTATAATAAGATGAGGAATCAAGGCTTTGTTTACTTTGCACTAGAGTACTGTCCATACCCCTTTACAAGAAGGCACTGCGTTATAAAATCGTTCTGTATGATTCTTCTTGGAGATTTTACTGCTGTAATTTACTTTCTTGCTTGTAATATTCACTAAGCATTTGCCTCAGTTCTCTGATTTCTGGATTCCAAGAATCTAGTTCAGTTGGTTTTTAGTATTTCGGAAACATTTCATTGATGTAACTTCTCTGTCACCTTTCTTATACACTAAATCAAGGAATGACGTCGGCCAGTCGATTTGCAATGTGTGCCTTGCCTTTGTTTCTTTCTAGTTTTTCCCTTGAGGTTATTTATCATAAATCCATCTATAAAACTAGAATTTTATCTAAAGTAATTTTTACTGATGAATTGAATGCAGCTTGGATTTTTCTTGCAGGTGAGATATTTTCTAGCAAATTGTGAATAAAAATTTAGAACGATGGTTGCTTGAATTTCGAGTTTCGGGGATCAACTTGATGCTCGTTACAGTTTTTGTGCTGAAAAGCACATCGCCAAGGAGTACTAGTGACAACACGTAGGCCATTTTGGTCAACATGAGATTCAAATTCCTTATAGAACTGACAACAAGACTTTGGTTCAACAAATTATCTTTCATCTTTTGCCAGTTTCTACTTTTGTTTATAGCGAAAGGGCAAGCAACTCTTTTTAGCAATTTTTGGTGCTGAGAAAACTTGCTTACGATTCCGCTTCTTGTGTCACTTTGCGTTCAATATTTGAATGAGGCTTTTCCGGTCTGATCTGAGATGTGTTCCAAAGATTTCCAGGTCTTGAAAACTTGTTTTTCATTTCACAAAGCAATTCGAGTTGCATTGATTTGCATAGCAAATCTCGGATATTTCAGCTTAGAAACTCAATGTTTCTACGACTTTATTTTAGAAATACCAACTACAAGTTGGTTTTTTCATTCACACCGTAGTTTACATCAAAGGGGTCGAAACAACGGCGTTAACTTGGTATCCTTAAGTTGCAGCTTCGTTGAAACAAAGCACTATTCAGAGCGTCGAGAGACTGCTCACTCTAACTCCAAAGTTATCAGAATACTGCTTTTGTCATCCAAACGTAACCGAATCAAATACAAACTTTTGCGCATCAAATATCATTGAAAAGCTATGCTTTGACTTTCGCTTACGTGACGTTTCTAAAGCTATGCTTATTCTGGATAGCATACCTCAAAGTTTACTACCTGTTTGCTGATGAGCTGATTTCTCCTTGGGTTGTGTCTTGTTGCTCTTCTTTACTACAGTTATGTGTGATTCTGAAGTTTTAAAATTTAAGTGTGTAGATATATCTATATCGCTCGAGCTTTCCTATTTCAAGTTGGTCTCCATTTGTGGCCGATCGTAGCTACAAATGATCTGATTGAATAAAGGCGGGAACAGAATAGAGGAAGACGGGAACGGATACATTTCGATTGAAATGGAAAACTGTTCACTGGAAATGCGAAGAAAATGGTGCTCGGACGTGTGGACTGTCCCTCATTTTTCCGCTTCTCAAGCTGAGACAAGTTACCTCCACTGGACGTGAGATTGTCCTCTGGACTGTCCCTCATTTCTCGGGATGTCATGCACTTGCATTCGTTTAAAAGAGAGAAATGCAGCAGATACGACATTTTTGTTTTCTAGATTTCTTGAATTTTCAAACAGTATTGACGAAGCCCTCTAGAAAATAGAATATGACTTCGTTGACATCTACAATAGTAGACAAGGACATTGAAGTGAAAATAGATGAGCAAGAGTTGTCTAAAAATGATAGCAATTTAGAAGCTATGGATAAGGAATTACAACACTTGGAGGAGGAAAGTATGAGTAAACCTTTTGGTCTATTCTTTTGGAAAAATCCAAGGGTTTTTACCGCAGTATTAGCATGCTTTGCAAGCACTGGTGGACTGCTGTATGGCATAGACCTTACTCTTATCAGTGGAGCCAACCTTTACTTTCCTAAAGACCTCCATTTATCGAGCGGACAGGAGTCACAAGTTGTTAGTTTCATGCCACTTGGAGGTGTCTTGGGAGCGTTGATGTGAGTATTGGTGCTTATTAAAAATGTCGTTTCTAATTTTTGCAAAGGATTTATTTGTTGAATGAGTCTCTTGGAAGAAAACCAACTATCATGATAGCAGCAGCATTTTATACAATTGGAGGAATATTGGAGGCTGCATCTCAATCGTACGGAATGCTTATTAGTGCTAGACTCATTGTAGGAGTTGGAGTAGGCATTGAATTGGGCTCTGTTCCGATGTACATTGCCGAATGTTCTACTAAAAGATGGAGAGGCGGTTTGGTATCCCTTTATCAGCTTATGATTAATTTTGGAATGCTATTGGGCTATGCAGATGCTGCCATTTTTCATGGAGTTTCAGGGAACTGGAGATACATGCTGGGATCCTGCTGTCTCTTCTCAGGTATTTTATTCATAGGAATGATATTTTTCCCAGAAAGCCCAAGATGGCTCATGAGAAGAGGGAGAAAAGTAGACTCTTATATCACTTGGAAGAAGATTCGCGGTTTCGAGGAAAGAGAAGAGAAGGAAGAATTTTTTTACATGGAAGAAGTTGTCACAGAAGAACGAGAGGAAGCTGCGAAGAGAGTTGTTTGGAAAGACTTTCTTACGAAACCTCGTTGTAGAAGAGCCGCTGTTGTATCGTTGGTTTACATGATTCTTTGCCAATTCACAGGAATCAGTTCCATTAGTTATTACATGAGCACATTAATGGAAAAATCTGGATTGTCTCCTGATAATGCCTTGTACACAAGTATGGGTCCAGGATTTGTTTATTTTGGAGCCACAATTCCTGCCGTATTTCTCATGGATGCCTGGGGAAGACGAGCTGTGATACTTACACTTTTACCTGGTATCGTAATTGGAGACTTTATTACAGGATTTTCATTCCTTGCAACCAAGACTTCAGTGAAGGAAGGAATTTATGTGTGGGGTATTTGCACTTATTACCTTTTTTGGGGTTCATGGGGCCCGGCTCAATGGGTTATAACATCGGAAGTATTTCCCACTTATCTCAGGAGTCACGGAGTCATGTTGAATGGAGTCGTTAATATGCTCTCTAATTTTGCCACTGCTTATCCATTTACCAGAATGCTGAGCGCCCTGACTCCAACTGGTCTCTTCTGTGGTTTTTATGCTGGCATCTGTGTGCTGCTTTGGATTTTCTCCTTCCTGTTTGTTCCTGAGACGAAAGGTAAAACCTTGGAGGAGATCAATGCAATCTACAGCAAATCTCATTGGGATGTTTGTCGTGAGAATATTCGCAATGGCATCGAAGCCTTTAAAGATATCATTCATGGCAGATGGAATAAGGTTTGGGTGTACCAACGAGGATAATCTGTCGAGAATATGTCATATTAGAAGATAGATGAATTCTTGTTTTGTCGATTGCATGGAGAGTCATGTGATGCTTTAAAGTGGTCTTGAAGTTTTATTTGCTCTAAAATTTATATTGTGTCTCTTGAAATGATGGCAATTTGAACAATCGATTTCTTGAGCATGTCCAAGGAAATAGAGAAGATTGTCAAAACGGTTGAATTTTCCACGTTATAGATAATCTCACTTACTGCACAACCAGGTCCCGTTTCAACTAGTTTCCATCTTGCAGCATGGTTGAGGATGCATGTAAAGTATACTTGTTATAAATCAATCTGGTCAGTATCCGATGAAAATTTTTGAACCGTTTTTCTGTAAAGTATGACATGGAATTTATAGACGACACAAACATTTTGACAAAATTAGAGATAAAAAGACGCTGAATAGCTCCTACGAGGCCCAAAGAAAATTCAAATGGAGCTTTACACAACATTCCAACATAAAGCATTTTAAAAATGAGAGGTTGGTTGAAAAAGTGCAAAATCGTTGCATAAGAAAAGTCCGTTAGGACATTTTCATAGCACGAGAAGTCTTTGTTTTGGGTACATAACAAGGAACGATAAACTGAATGCTTCATACATGGCCACAAGAAACCTTCATTTCCAGAATATAAGAGCCTCCGTGTATTTCTATCATGTTGTATGACTTTTAGTAATGAGATTCTAAAGCAACGAACGGTTTTGTAAACCAGTTTAAGACTTGTCTAATTGTGCCCATTCAAAGGCCGTTCTTCCTGATGCCGCAACACTATTTCTCATACAATGAATCATTTTCTTCACCAAATTACTCATTGTTCGTCGAGCGTAATCTGAGTTGCTCCACTTCTCCCAGAGTGATGCTAGAAATATCCTGTGGACAAGCCATCAGAACCTGAGCAATCAACGTCTGTTCGCTCAATCTAGAGAAATTTCAACCAGAAGAAGTTGCGCATGCTAAAACAAGACCACATTAATATTTTTGTTTGCAAATTACCAGCACTTCATAGAAGCACAACAAGCAAACGGAAACAAATAAGGATCCTTTTCACCAAGAAATCATTCAAAAAAAAGCCGAGTTTGATGAAACAAGCTCATATCATGAACGCAAAAGTTTACTTTGAGGTAGATACTGCTAAAAGAGTTAGAGCAGATAGAAAGGGAGATGATACAAAGAATAAAGAAGCAATATTTTAAGGTAAGGTTTCTTAAGGAGCCTTAGAAATACACTTGGTTTTTAGTCTCTTTGGCCAGTATAGACAGCTTTCTTTTTGGAGTGAATCAAAGTCTTATTAGTGGAGCATCTCCATGTATTCCGTCAGATCTACATATTGATAGTTCTAGGATGTCCATAATAATTGGTTTTACAACACTTTGAGCTATATTTGGTGCACTTATGTAAGTATTCTTTTGTATAAGTTTAATTAAATATTCGCAGAATCATGTCATCAAACGATTTCTATGGGAGAAAATATGCTATTGTCGTTACTTTTGCGTAGTTTACGGTTGGAGTCAAATTGGAAGCAGATGCTAATTCTTTTGACATATTTTTAGCTATAAGAATGATTCTTGGTTTTGCTTTAGGTCTCCTAACTGGAAGGGTTCCTTCTCACATTGATGAAAGTGGTGCGGTGGAAGTCGGATAAGTACCTCTTTGTCAATGTATGGTTGAGTTTATACTTATGTTTGGAGATATTTTTGCTGCTTTTTTTGATGACGTTTCGGGCAAGTGGCGTTGGATGCTTGGAAGTTCTTTTCAACCATATTTTTTAGAGTGTTTATCTTACCTGAGAGTACTAATGACTATGAGGCAAGGTCGCAAACCTGGTTCATTTCTTGTCTGGAAATATGCGTGAGGCTTTGGCACCTATGAAAAACGAACAGAATTTCGTCTTATCAAGAGAGTTGTTTTATATGAACTTGAAGAAGCAGGAGTCTCACTTGTTTTTCTCGATTTTCCAAGGTAGCTTCGTTGTCTTAGAGCTCTAATTGTGCTACCGACTTGGAGGTCAGCAAATGTCGGGATTAATTCCGTTGAGCATTACCAAGCTTCTGTAATGGAAGAAACTGGGTTAAGGCTCAGAAGGCAGTGTATCGTTGTTTTGTCTCTTATCCGATGATTTCTAAGGGACTGTTTGCTGGGTTCTGTTGTGGCATCGTTATTTTAGTTGGCATACGTTTGTTATTATTCGTACCAGAGACAAAAAATTTGATCCTAGAAGAGACAAATAAATTCTTTGAGGTGCGTGCAATCGAAACTATGAAGGTCAGTTGGAGAAACACTAATTACCATATTTCTGTTTAGAATCACGTCTAGAAGCTCTCCTAAAGAATCCATTTATGTTAGCTTTATTGTTACTTGTGAGATTAAATAGCTTGTTGTTTGCAAAGGATCGATGGATGGAAGCAGAAATGAGAACTTTACGACGATTCGTCTCCCTCTTCGCAAAATGAGCTGTCTAGTTCTTCGTCTATGTGTCTATGGCATAACCCTAGGCACATCGTCGTTGTAGACTCCACCCCTATCTACCTATTCGGTTGTTAGTTGCTCGACATTACTCTCTGCAACCTCAGGCTACCCAACGAAATACAAATGGTCAAAATGCAAACGACAAACCTCTTCAATTGAACCACAAAAGCCTTAGTGGTTTCCTTGGATAGCTCCTTGTCACTGATGGAGAAGTTGATTCCACTGCTTGTCGTGTGGGGCTCCTATAAACCACTAAAACGTACGTTGCCTAACGCATCGACTTGCTTCTGCTTCCAAGTCCTCAGCTTCTACACAGGTTGTATTCATGCGATCCCAACTGGGTTTCATTACACGAGTTCGCTCCGGGTATGATCCTGTCGGCTGACTTTCTTGCAGTATGGTAGCAGTAGGAGTTGGTCCTCTTTCACAAACTTCCAAAGCTTCCGATTGTCCAGACTCTATCAATTGAGTTTCAAATCGCAGACTATGATAAGTCCTCAATATTTTCCAAACTATATCCTTAGAAAGCTTTCTGCATCGTCCCGACAAATATTTCCCAACTGTATTCTTGCCGATTCTTGCAGCTTTTGCAAATTCTCTTCTTGATACACCATACTGCCTCAAAAAATTATTTATTTCTTCTCGCAAAACACCAAATTCTGTTAACGAAGTTAAGACGGGCATGTCATTGGACACTGATGAATTTTGAAGTGAGCGCTTTCCATGCAAATCAAAGGACTCTGCATCTCCTTTAGACAATGGACAAGGTCCCCTTCGACGCATATGAAATTCTTGTCTCGTACAAGACTGTTTCAATTCCTCCGAAACATCGCTATATTTCTTTACGCCTTCTGATATGCAAGCGTCACAACGTTGAAAGCTGTTGTCGTTGCCTTTTTCTTGCAAGGATAACTTGTCACATTGAGCCGCAGCAAAACAAAAAGGACGAGAATGATTCCCCGACGTGCAATATTCGATATTAGAGAAAAACTCATAGTTGCTTTCATCGGTAGCATAGCCACTTGAAATGTCGCTCATTCCTGTTGTTGGCGGGTATATGCCACTGAGTGTATTCAAATCACTATTCTGAGAAAAGCATGCGCTCTCACTATGCATGGAAATGTCAATATTATTGCCTGCAGAATTGAAAGGTCTTGGAAGAACATTTTCCCACAACGAAAGCGATAAATTGCCCAAGACAGATAAGGTAGAAGTCGGTGCAGCTTGACCAGCACAAGGCGTTTCGTACCTATCTAAGACAAGAGAATATTCTTCTAAACACTTGTTCAGCGAGTCTTCTTGTTCTATTACGTGCTTCCTTTCTTCAGGATATACTTCCGTTAGGGTTCCGATTCTCATGGATAAGGTTTCTTCAAAAAGTTGAAAAGAAACACTGTCTTCTTCTGTCAGCAAAAACTTGTCGGTTAAACAAGGTTGCTCCAGCCAACTTTCTGTTGTTTCTTGAGGAAACATACTTTCTCCTTGGTTCCATTCTTCTCGTGTAGTCCCCTCCTCCCATCCAATTGAACAGTTCCTATACGCGATTCTTCCCACGTCAGCACAATAACTTTCCTTTGTGAGGTTTGTCACACTTACTGCTCCGTTACCAATTCGGAATCTGGGAAGCTTTCCATTTTGAAAACCATGATAAACTCCAACCAAGGTAACACGAGAACAGTTCATATAAACAAGCGCCCTGGCAAGGTGGTAGCGAAACCACATCACCGATTTGCCAAACCCATGCAAACTCCACGGTGAGAGAATTTCTTCAAATGCAAATTTTCTCTGCAAATCTTCTCTTTGGAGAAACTTGTCCGAATGGACGTTTCCGTTTTCGATATCGAATCCAAAGGACGTTTCCGTTTTCAATATCGAATCCAAAGAAAAGGCGCTCATTGCACAACTCCAAGTGAGAAAATACTGTCTTTTTTCCACAGCACAATTGCGTTTATTTTAGAAATTCGTTCGAATAATTACGTTTCGTGTTATCGTAGGACTCCGCACCCTCGTAATAAACAAATTTCACACAACAAACACACAAAAATTAAAACCTACTAGCCAAGTACAGCAATCGCTGCAAAGATATAATATCACTTTGAAATAATTGAATATTCCAACTGAAAACTACGCTGGAACAAGGCTCTTCAGGTGTGAGGCTCCAATAAACACCAAACAACCATTAGGAAGGACTATCGCAACAATCTCTGGCAATATAAGCCTCAGGTATTCCACTATCCTTCTCTTGTTCATTGCTAAACAGAAAATTAGGAATATAGGAAGTGTTGTTCGTGTATGGTGGTGAACAAAACTCTATTCCCCTTGGAGCCTCATCAATTAGCGGACCAGGCGATGTCGCAAAGGGCTCCCTATTCTGGCTATGCCTATGTTGTGCAACACTAGACTCGACTTCCTTTAAATGCGTCTCCTCAGGCTGCATTTCAACTAAACGAAACAAGTACTCCTCATAAGGGTTGGAACCTCGTAAAGAAACGTCTCCGTCTTGACGAAATGAGCGGTTTAGTTCTTCGTCTATAGAATTAACCCAGACAGATCCTCCTTGTACACTCCATCCACTTTCCATCTGTTCCATTGTTCGTTGCGCGACATTACTCTCTGCAATCTCAGGCTGTCCAACGAAATACGAATCGACAAAGTGTAAACCACAAACCTCTCCAACTAAACCACAATTATTCTTAGTTGCTTCCTTGGAAATCTCCTTGTCGTCGATAGAGATTGTTCCACTGCTTTCGGCTGTGTGAGGCTCCTCTAAACTACCAAACGGTAGGTTGCCTGAAGAGTCCGCTTGTTCTGCTTCAAAATCTTCATTTTCTACACAAGTTGTATTCATAGGATCCCGCTGGGCTTCAGAATTCGCATCCAAGTACGATAATGTCCGCTGACTTTCTTGCAGTATGGTAGCAGTAGGAGTTCGTCGTCTTTTACAAACTTTCAAGGCGTCCGATTGTTCAGACTCTATCAATGGAGGTTCCAGTCGCAAGGTATGATAAGTGCTTAAAATTTTCCAAACTATCTCCTTAGAAAGCTTTTTGCATTGTCCTGACAAATATTTCCCAACTGTATTCTTGCCGATTCTAGCAGCTTTTGCAAATTCTCTTCTTGATACTCCATATTGCTTCAAAAAACCATTTATTTCTTCTCTCCAGGCATCAAAGTCTGTCAAAGAACTTAGTATGTCATTGGACACTGATGAATTTTCAAGTGATGGCATTCCATGCAAATTGCAAGACTCTGCCTCTCTTTTCGACAACAGGTAAGGTCCCTTTCGACACATATGAAATACTTGTCTTGAACAAGATTGTTTGAATTCCTCCGGAATATCGCTACATTTCTTCACGCTTTCTGGAATGCATGCGTCGCAGTACTGAAAACTGCTGTCGTTTCCTTTTTCTTGTAACGATAGCTTATCACATTGAGCTCCACCAAAACAAAAAGGACAAGCATGATTCCCCGAGAAAAGCTCATAGTTGCTTTCTTCGGTCTTACATTGACTTGAATTGTCCATCATTCCTGTTGTTGGCGGGTACGTACCACATCGTGCATCCAAAAAACCATTCTGAGAAAACCATGCACTTGCACTATGAGGGGAAACGCCAACAGTATGCCCGTCAGGATTAAAAGGTCTTGGAAGAGTATTTCCCAACAACGAAAGCGATGAATTGCCCAAGGGAGACGAGGTCGAAGACGTTGCAACTTGACTGGCACAAGTAGTTTCGTACATATTTATGACAAGAGAGTCGTTTTCCAAATACTTGTTAAGCGAGTCTTCATGTTCTCTTATATGCTCCCCATCTTCTGGATATTCTTCCGTTCGCGCTCCGGTTCCCATCGATAAGTCCCCATCAGAAAGTTGAAAGGGAACATTGTCTTCTTCTGTCAGCAGTAACTTGTCGGCGAAGCAAGGTTGCTCTAGCCAACTTTCTGTTGTTTCTTGAGGAAACATATTTTTTCCTTGGTTCCATTCTTTTCGTGGAGTCCCTTCCTCCCATACACTTGAACAGTTCCTATACGCAAATTTTCCCACGTCAGCACAATTATCTGCCCTTTGCGAGGGTTGTTCAACTTACTGCTCCATTATCAAATCAGATTCAGAGAAACTTTCCACTTCGAAAACCATCGATAAACCCCTACCACGTCAAAACGAAAACTGTACGTAGAAACAAGCGCAATGCAGTTACAACCACGAATGGCCAACCACATGGCAACTCCAACGATGAGAGGAAAACCCAAATCTTCTCTTCGGCATTTGGTGCAGAGAAACTTGTCCGAATGGACGTTTCCGTTTTCGATATCGAATCCAAAGAAAAGGCGCTCATCGAACAACTCCAAGTGAGGAAATACTGTCTTTTTTTTCTTCGCGGGAAGAATAAGAGAACCGCTAGGCATACCAGGCCAAGTTAGATGAACTTAGACGCCTTAGAAGGTCACAGAGAAAAAGACCGAAGAAGTTACCCTCCTCTGGTTCACTGGACTCTGTGTAAGCCCTTGAAGAAAGGAGTTGGTGGAATATACTAAATAGACTCTAGGCCCTCGGGTGCCTCAGTTCCTGCTACAGAGACAGCACCCCAATACAAAAGAGTCATCTGCGTAAGCTTGCAATTGCCTGTCGAAGGAAACTCCTTTAGCAAAAACTTTTTCAAGACTGGACTTGCGAATGGTTTGTTTACTACTGAATAACCAAAGAGGCCTAGGAACGTGACTTGTTATCGCTACTTTAGGACTGCTAGACTTACAATCCTTGAACCCGTTGCCTTTTGTTTTTGTCGGTTGCACAACCTCGAGTCCCGTGGTAGGAAGTCCCAATGCTTCAGAAAAGCGAAGGATACATGGAGAACAATTGTTTCCTGTTCATATACCGCATGAAAATTTTGAGCTATACTTGTCGTTTTGCCAGCAAATCCTTTGGAATTTGTTGCACTACAACTTCTCAAAGTTACTTGGTAACGACGCTTTTGAGTTGCAAAGAGGATGGTAACGTCAAAATTGGTTCCGAAAGATAGTGGCTTGTCGTTTGAACGTGTATGCTCTTTGTAGGGAGGTCTATAGAGATGTGAACATGCGGTTTGCCGAGACAATTTGTGAAGTCTATGAAGATGGCGATATGATCTGGATTCACGACTATCATTTTATGTTGCTTCCTGAAATGATTAGAAGTCGTTTGTGGTATGCAAAGATTGGGATTTTCATTTACACACCGTTTCCAAGTTTCGAAGTATTTCGTTCTTTTCCCTGGAGGACTGAGCTACTTTCGGGATTGTTGGGTAATTTATTTCTTTCTTACAAGTAGAAAGTCGTGAGTTATTTTCCGTTAGGTTCAAGTTTAGTAGGTTTTCATAATTATGACTATTCCCGTCATTTTTCGGAATCATGTTCGCGCTTATTGGGAACAGAGGGAACTCCCAAAGGAATTGAAGTTCGTGCAGTAAATGGAAGTGGTCACCTCTGTGAGATTGGCATTTATCCTTACGGCATAGATGTTTCGTCACTTCGCAACTTGACAAATGAACAATCTGTGAAGTCCCAAATGAGAAGTCTCCAAGATACGTTTACGGGGAAACAAGTTATCGTTGGTTTGGATAGATTAGATGATGAATTTGCTGGTATCCCTTTGAAACTTTTGGCGTTTTACGAGTTGTTGAAAAGAAGTAGAAAATGGCAACAACAAGTTGTATTCATCGAGGTTTGTGTGTTATAGTTTGTGAATATGGTGCAAATATTTATATACATATACGTTGCATGTACATATATTTCTGGTTAGGTTGCAGTTGCCACAGAACATGTATCACAAACTTGTCTTAAACAAGCAGAACATGTTTACGAGCTGGTTGGACTTATCAACTCAGAGTTTGGTAGTTTTAGTTTCTGTCCTGTCCATTTTGTCAATAGAGAGCTGAGTCAAGAAGACATTTGTGCTTTGTTGTCGGTTGGAGATATTTGTGTAGTTTCTTCGACAAGAGATGGAATTAGTTTGGTTTCCTATGAATGGACAGTAAGTGTATATGTTGTATCGTATGGAATGTTTTACATGAAAAGCAGTTGTGTCAGCATTCAGAAAACCATGGCGTCTTGGTTCTTTCGGAATTTTCTGGTTCGGCACTATCTTTCTCTAGTGCGCAACATGTGAATCCTTGGAATACCGATGAACTAGTTTCAGTAATGGAAAATGCACTTTGCATGAGTCGTCATGAGCGAAAACTGAGACATGATGTTGCGTATGACTTTGTTTCTACACATACAGTCAAATTATGGAGCAATAATTTCTTACAAGGTAACAATATTCCTCTTATCTATCATTCATCCACTAATTCTCTTCAGACTTGGAAGAAGTGGAAGATAACCGTCTGAGTACAAAACAAATTATGTTTTTAGACAGCAACAAAGTGGTAGAAGCATACCAAAATGCAAAAGGAAGACGAATCTTATTTTTGGATCACGGAGGCACTTTGGCTCCCTTTCAAAGCATTGCACAATTGGCTGGTCCAGCAGCTTCCGTAGTGCGCAGTGTTCATCGATTAGCGTTGAATCCACAAAATTTGTTGATGATTGTTTGCGAGAGGGATCGAGCAACCGTATCTCGTTGGTACCAGATTCCAACTTTTGTGGAAAATGAGCAAAGTTTTCATATTTCTTCTTCTTTTAATAGCTTTGGTGCTGTGGAGCAAACTTGTGAGGCTAGTTGGAAACCATTGTCTTCCATGTCCGCTTCTGCTTCCGATTCTTACAACTCTCTATCCGCTATGGAAGATTTCACCATACCCAATGCAGGCTCCAAGATCGGGTTAGGGTGTGAAGATGGCTTCTTTATTCGATGTTGTGAGATGGAACAATGGGAAGAACAGCAAATCAATGCGTGTAAAGATGTCACACAATGGGAAAGTTTTGTATTGCCTATATTACAAAACTTTGCGGAACGAACACCTGGCTCTGTGATTGAGAGAGGAGAAGTCTCTTTGACATGGTATTATCAAGACTCAGACCCTGACTTTGGAGAATGGCAAGCTCGAGAATTGCACAAACATTTGGAAAGTATCGTTGTGCAGGTATCCAAATTTCTTGTTTGTTTTTTATCCATCATTGAATTGTGTGTATGAATAACCCAATAGCATTTGCCATTGGATATTGTATTAGGAGATGAGCGTTGTCGTTGGTTGAAGATAAGACCAAACGGTGTCAAAAAGTATGTAGCATTGGAAAAAATGTTGGAAAAAATAAGTTACGATTTCGATTTCTTACTTTGTATCGGTGACGATCGATCGGATGAGGAAACTTTTGAATGGATACGTAACAAAGAATATGCGGGATGGGATATGAATAGGATATTTACGTGTAAAGTTGGTCGTGATTTTCATAGTAATGCGATGTTTATGGTGAATAGCTATCAAGATGTTGCCAATCTACTGGACCAACTCATAGATGGAACTCAATAAATGCTCAAGTACTTTCCAAGTGTTTGTGCGTACATGTCACCATGAAAGAAGCGCAACTTGTATTTATGGAACCGAAACAATCCAACAAAGAAGAATAGCAAAGCTTATCCACAAGTTGCTACGAACTGACTAGTACCAGCAGAAACTTTGCGTCGACTGCCGCTTGATGCACGACGACTCTTCTCCAAACGAATATTTCCATATTTCTGGGTGATGAACCGGAAGAAATCTCTCCAAACAAGTTCAAAATAGGTGGTCTTTCGAACATCTTCTGCAACACTTGAGCTATTCACCTCGTGATATATCTTCCTAGGACTAATACATCCCAACGCAAGCCAAGGCGAAATCTTGCAAGAAAAATCAGCACCCAAATACGCTCCTGCGTTGGTAGAATTGATTTCGGTACTTCTCATTTCAGAAAGATAATCTTCCATTCTTTTCAGCGACTCCGATTCTCCTCCTCTAAATCCATGTATGCTACGAGGATTCGACTCACCAGGTACTCGCTCGGGGGATGCATCTAGTCCAAGGTCAGTAAGCGTTGGAATTTCACCAGGTTCACAACGTGGTCTGGGTGGAAATCCTTCACTAAGTTCCAACGGTTCTCTTATCTTCCCACCAGCTTCCACACTTTCTCGAAATTTGGTGTAGATATCTGGCATTTTCTCAATCTCGAAAGGAAGATCTTCCGCTTGGTATAGCGTATTGCTCCACAATAGAGTCATTTCCACTCCAATGTTCTCTAAAGCTTCTTCTACATCCTCTTCTACCATAAGATCTTCATAAGTGACTTCTCTGTGACAAAAGACTCGTTTACAGCCCGTCTGTCGACAAAGTTCAGGCAACACCTCTTCCGGGCGACCAAGACGAACGACCAGGTCACTTCCTTTTGCACGAAGAGACTTTCGAAGATCCTCTACAGAATCAATCAAAAACTGTGCACGATATCTACCCGTTTTCTCGAAACCAAAAGAGGTCTTGCCAAACTGTCTAGGGTCAAAACAATATACTGGAAGTATGAGACTTCCTTCCTCTGCAGCACGGTACAAAGCAGGATTGTCGTGTAAACGCAAGTCATTTCTAAACCAGACGATAATTTTGGAACCCTACAAGCGACCACTTATTTCCAATTATTTACCTTCACAAGAATTCAGTACCAACCTTGGCTGCCGGTCCAGCGTTCTCTCCAAAGCTTTCACCCAAGGGAGAGAATAGTGGCGCCGTTTTCAAGTTACGCTGATCCCCATATTTGTAGTTCTCAGGTCCATTCCGATGTTCAGGCGCTGGCAGGGAAAAAGAGTCCAATGCCGCGGATACAATGCGGTCATATCCTTTGGCTCTTGAACGCCTCCCAAGTCTCAACCCATTCTTAGAACAAGGCAACAGCGTCACTGAGCGACTACACGACAGTTTAATCTTGCAAACAGAAAACCCTACATGTGAAACGAAAGAAAGAAAGACGGCCGGAGATGCTTCCTTTGTGGTCTTCATTCCAACCACCAACTCGTGATAAGAATCCAAATCTCTTGGGAGGAGCAGCAAACGAAGCCACGCGTTGGGGAAGAAAAATGCGCCACCAAACGTTGACGATTTTGGCGCGCCATGGCAACAAGCATCCCTCTGTCATTTATTGTTAGTAGTCTGTAGAACTTGGAGGAAGGGAAACCAAGGATTGCCAAACAGCCGAATTGCACTTGAAACCAGAACCAAAAGCTATCTGCCAGATCCTATCGCCCCTTCGCATCCTTCCACTACGTTCAATATATTCCAGTTCGTACCACACGGAGGCGGAAGAGGTGTTTCCAAAACGATACAAGACAAATCTCGAGGGCTTTACATCGTCCTGAACAAGAAATTATTACAAATTTGTACTTTTTCAAGTCAGAAACTGAATACCCACTTCGCTAAGTTTCAGTACTTTTTCCAAAGCATCAATCACTGCTCGTCCACCTGTGTGAATACAAAAGTGTTGAAAAGCCTTGTGAAAATCAGGAACGTAGGGGTTCAGATTCCTGTACAAAGATGTTTTTCTGAGAAAATAATTCCAGAAAAATCGAATATGTTCGGAAATAGGCAAAACAAGAGGTCCCAAAGTAGTTATGTTGTGCTTCAGAGCTTGACCAGCAATATCCATAATGGACTTGGACAGTCGAACACCTTTCACTCCTTCAAAACAAGCCAACATCAACCAAAAAAAATACAAGAGCAACAAAACATACCTTCACTATCTTCTTCTTGATATATGCTACGGTAAGCATTGTCATCGGCTCCGAAATGAGTTCGAACCGTATGATTTAAACGATACTTTCCAAGTTTTCTATCCTTCGAACGATTACTTAGTAATATTGCAGCACCACCCATACGAAACAACGTATTGGTAACCAACATAGAACGCTCATGTCCAATATACCAGTTCTGCGTTATATTCTCTGTTGAGACAATAACAGCAACCGAGTTCTTATGTGCAGTCAAAAGGTCCTTGGCAAGGTCTACAGATATTAAACCAGCAGAACAGCCCATTCCAGAAAGATTGTAAGATAAAATAGAACTTTTCATCTTGAAGTGATTGACTACCATTGCTGAAAGCGAAGGCGTCGGATTAAACAGACTACAATTTACAATTAAAATATCTACATCCTTCGGCTGAAAACCAGTCTTTTCAAATAGACTTTGTAAACAACCAAAAATGACTTGTTCAGCTTCTTGCCTTGCCGCCTTCATATTCAAAACCTTGCTGGGTTGCCCAGTACGTCTTATTTCCTCCCCTCCTTGCAGAATACCGTCTGGAAAGTAAGTATGATCCCCAATTCCAGAAGACTTTAAAAGTTTCTCTTGAAAAGTGATGTCTTCCTCGTTAAACAAACCGACAAGCCTAGTCAAACTCAGAAAAGATTCGTGCGTCACGCGGTTCTTCTCAGGAGGTTTATAAGTAGCAAAATCAATTAGATAGACAGGACATTTCCTGTGAACTTCATACGCAACTTGCAGAAGAGCGAAAAAAGTAGCGGCAGCGACAAGTTCAAATATGTTTGGCCTTAGAAGCTTTAACAAAACGCCCACGTGTTCTAGGCTTACGTAAGCTCTCGAAAGAAAATACGCCAACACAGCTACTGAAAGTGCAGTGACAAGTTTTCTCGAGCTTAGAGGATCAATTGTCCTATAGCCTTCTTCTACATCTTTCAAAGAAGCGGTTCTAGCTGTAGGATCCCTTGAATAGAATTCAGTAACCCTTTGCCAAGCAGCCTTTGACGACTCCGAAAGGGTCTGCAAAGTGGAAGCACTGCCTACAAAAAAGTTAGTGACTGCCGGTGGAAAGTATTGACAAAAACACACGTTTCCTTTCTTTCCCATTCATAGCCCTTTTTTCAAAAGTTTCGGCCGTTGCTGCAAAGGCCTTCTCGTCTCCCATTCCTTCCACAAGAAAATTCTAGCTAATTTGTCCGATGGACAATAGAATTTGAAAAAAAAGTGGATTCGCCGGGCTTCGATCCCGGTGCCTCACGGATGCGAACCGTGCACTCTACCAATTGAGCTACGAACCCAACTACCCGAAATGATGGCACGATCATATGAAAATATCATTCCTCTTACCTAACCAATGCAAGAATGTTGCGTTCAGTTATACACGCATATATACGATACACATCAATTTCTCCGTTTCTATAACAGGCAGATTTTAGGTAACGACATTTTGTACAACTTGCACTGTTCAAAAACAGATCTCTTCTTTTGCAAAAGATACACGACCAAAATTCTTCATGCAATGATAGTAAAATGTTTACTATTTCAACTCAAGAACTGGCTTGCGCTAGCCGCAAGCAAAACTTTGGAAACAGTAACAAAAGAAAGAGAGGATTGTATCGAGCACTATGAAACAAGCAACTATACACATGACTCTTAAATATGCTTGAGCCAACGAAATAGGCTCAAATAACAAAGGGATAACTTCCTATTCCAGTCCCAATGACCGATATTCGAGGATGCGTTCTCAATCGAATTTTCGCTGCAATAGAAAGTGGGCATCTCTCTATCCCAATCATACGCAATGAAGGACATTTCTGAATAAGAGAACAAATTCCATCACCGACATTTGTGTAGCTCAAGTTAAGTGACGTAAGAAACGACAATCCTACACAAGCTACATGAGCCATGATACATGAATTCAAGCCATGCGACTCACGAGCCAAAAGTTCCAATCCAGCGTCGGTGATGCGATGATTCTGCGATAAGTTAAGTGTTCGTAGCGAACGTAGCTTGGCTATGCTTTCCAATCCGGCGTCTGTTACTCCACCAGCACATACTTCCAATGATTCCAGGGTCGAAATTTCTGATATATGTCGTAAGCCATAATCTGTTACTTTCGCACCAAAAAGATCCAAATGCTTCAAGTTTTTCAATTTCTTTAAATACGCTAAACCGTCATCACTAATGCCACGTGTGTCCAAATTAAGGAATTCCAATTTAGTAAGATTCTTCAAATGCTCCAAACCAGAGTTGGATACTGAAGTATATGCAAGTATCAGCGTCTCCAAATTCGTCATATTTGCCAGCCCACTTAGTCCAGAGCTCGAAACAGTAGTATCACTTAAATCCAAATATCTCAGTTGCTCAAGCTTTGATAAATGCTCTACTGCAAAATCGCCTATCAAACAAGAATCCTAACCACAAGGATCAAAAACTCCTTATTTCTAAAGTTTCAACTTACCAAACTAAGATATTGCAATTTCAGCATATTTCCGAGATAAAGTGAAACTCCTCGTTCCGATATCTTTGTGTAACCCAAGTTGAGTTTTCGAATTCGTGGTAGAGTAGAAACAGTAGCAAGAAAAGGATCACCAACATTACAGCCTTCCACATCCACTTCTCTCAAAGTGTATAATCCTCGCAGGTACTGAACATCTTTGTCACTAAAACCAGTACCAGAAACTTTTAAAACTCGGAGCCTCGGCATCCCTTCTCGCTATTCAGTTTTCATATGGAGTAAACAAACGTAAAATAATTTACCTGGTAAAAACTTTCCAAAGATTTGAGACACTCGAGTTTTGGATATGTTCAAGCTGCGCATCCTATGAAAGTTGCCTAAAATACTCAAGCCTTCGTCTGACAGTCGAAAACACCAAGCACAATTGAATTCCTCTAGCTTGGTGAGCCTCGCTAAATTTTGCATAAATGAGTCTGAAATTTCAGAGCACTGTTCTATATCAAGACGGCTAAGGTTGTGCAAGCTTGCAAGGTGAGATAAACCTTCGCTTGTAATCTGCTTACAAGACTTTAAAATCAAAACTCTCAGAGACTTCAACCCTGCCAAGTGTCGAAGACCCTCTGATGTTATCTGCACACAGCCCGTCAGGTCTAAGTGGGTAAGTGAAACGACATCTGCAAGGTGAGACAGTCCTTCGTCGGTAATGGACTTGCAGTCTTTCAGCTCCAGCCGACTTAAGGTCTTCAAGTTTTGCAAATAGAAAAGCCAATCATCGGTGACCTTATTATTTGCTGCTTAATACATAAGCCAACACAATAGCAAAGTAGGTACCTGAAGCTGCGAAGTGAAACATAGTCTATATACACAATGTTGCTGCATGGTCTCCAAAAATTCACAACTCAGGCGATTTGACTGTATGAGAAATTCAACTAAGCGTTGAATAACTTCTCTTGGAATTTTTGCGCCTTCTATAACAACTTAGTCAGTATGCTTAGACAGCGCGCTAGTGAATGTACCTATCAAAGACGGGCGTTCACATAGGGTTTGTAAACACAACTCCAACAAAGACGGTGGTGAATTTCGGCAAATGCTCTTCCAGTTATGTTGAGAAATTACTCTTTCAAAAATAATTTCTTCCGCGCTTTCCTTGCCGTCAAACTCCTTGCCAGCCTTGCTACAACCGACCCCCATGAGACGCAACTAGCAAACACAACTTGTGCTGAGTGTTTTGCTACTTTGACAAAAAAACATCAAAAGTTATATCTTGAACAAAAAGTTTTGGTACTTGTGTCTGAACAACGACAAGAAGTCACCCACGATCAAGTTCACAATCTCTCTCCTAAACTATCTCTGTAATTCTCTAGAGAAATAGAAATTTATTTGCGGTTTGCCAAAATGCAGCAGTCTCCATATTATTAGAAATGTTACAAAAATTATTTCTTTTCACATTCCTAGTTCGCTATTAATTTTCCTACATATGACAACCGGTGTCTAGACAACATCTTTAGTTCTCCTAAAATAAATATGAGGCAATCCTAAGTTTTCCAAATGCCTTTCCAAGCAGTGTCCCACATACAAGCTTGCATAAGCGTGTCTATAAAAGAATAGCCAAAGTATAAACTTACAAAATTTCTAGAACAAGTACTGCTTACCGCTAGGAACCAAAACTATGTCCTTTTCCTCAAATTTTCAAAGGACACACTCTAACCACGAGAAACGTGTCACTGGGCAAATGACTTGAAAGCTTCCCGACCTTCTCTTATTCGTTGTATTTTCACAAACCACTCGTTTACTTCAGAACGTTCAAAACTACTTTGCTCTAAAAATTTTTCAAGTTCCTGACAGTCACGAGTATCTACAGTATCTTGATATGTAAACAAACAAGAATGCAAACAAAGTTCCTCCAGTTGTGAGGTTTGTGATCGAACCAAACGGGAAATATATTCCAAATAAGTAACAAATTCCAGTGGTGCAACTTGGTCGTACGCTGCTGGACGAGGAGTTTCATTTTCACATCGTGTTGTTTCTGGGAAGAACATTTTTAAATTCTTTCTTATAAACACAAACAGCTTGTTCTGCTGCTCTTTGAGGTTTTGGAGCTTTGTTCTTAACAGTCTTAGCTGCCTTTCTAAGTGGAAAGTTTGAACCAAACGCAGCTTGTCTCCCCAATCTGGAAAAGAAGTTGAAACAACCAGCATTTTGGAAGAGCTCACAAGCTGTATCATATGAAGTGTATTCAAGGTATCTAAGCAAACACGAAAAAGATGAACAGTTTGGTCAAACTCCTCTTCCCAGCTTCGAAAGTCAACTTCGACGTCATAAGCTACGGAATCCAACTGTTGCATGAACGTCCTCTAAAGGTTTGCGCGGCATCGATGGAATTGAGCAGGAGCCTCCACTCTACCTTGAGTTTTGCGTCCACTTTCGTTCCTTCAGACTGTAAGACTTTAAGGGATGAACAAAATAAGTACGTTCATTGTGGAACCTTTCAAAACTACAATAGATTTCGTGGACAGAAACGGCCCCGTCGGTTAAGTCGAAACCTATGGCAACTTCGAGGTAGTTTTTCGCAAGCATCGCGTGTTCCAGAAACAGGATCGAACACACATGCCGCGCAATCTTTCAATGAGCACGAGCCACATCAACAAAATTGGGTGCAAGATAGATATCTTGAAAAAGTTCTTGTCTCGCGCGTATATGAAGTTGCCATAGAGTCTCGTTTAACTTTGGCGCCATCTCTTAGCAAGCGTCTTAGCAACAACGTATTTCTAAAAAGAGAAGATGAGCAACCTGTGTTTTCCTTTAAAATTCGCGGCGCCTACAACCTAATGGCAAACACTCCTTCCGAGTTGCTTAAAAATGGCGTTGTAGCGGCATCTGCTGGAAATCACGCTCAAGGAGTGGCGCTTGCTGCCAGTCACTTGGGTATACAATCTATTATTGTTATGCCAGAAACAACACCCAAAATCAAAGTTGATGCTGTCAAGGCTCGTGGTGGAATAGCCGTCCTTCACGGAGATAATTTTGACGAAGCAAAGGAGTTTGCTCAAGCCCTTGTCGAAGAGAAAGGTGCATTTTTTGTTCCTCCTTTTGATCATCCCGAAGTTATTGCAGGACAAGGAACTATTGGATTGGAGTTGGTCAGACAAATGAGTGGAAAGCCCTTGCATGCAGTATTTGTTCCTGTTGGAGGAGGTGGACTTATTGCAGGTATTTCCAGCGTTCTTAAACGACTACGTCCAGAAGTGAAAGTTGTTGGGGTTGAGCCAGTTGATTCGGATGCAATGAAACAAAGTCTGGAAGCTGGAGAAAGAGTCATTTTGAAACAGGTTGGCGTATTTGCCGATGGAGTTGCAGTGAAGCAAGTTGGAAAAGAAACTTTTCGTCTCTGTCAACAGTATGTCGATGAGGTTATCTTGGTTGATACCGATGAAATTTGTGCAGCTATTAAAGATGTATTTGAAGACACACGTTCGGTATTGGAACCAGCAGGTGCATTATCGATTGCTGGTCTCAAGTCATATGTGGAACGTCACAAATGTTCTGACTTGAACCTTGTAGCGATAGCGTCAGGTGCAAACATGAACTTTGATCGGTTGCGATATGTAAGTGAAAGAGCGGAAATTGGTGAATATAGAGAAGCAGTGTTTGCTGTTACTATCCCAGAGGAGCCAGGCTCGTTTCGTAAGCTTATTCAAGTCATAGGAGACTGTAGTGTGACAGAATTTAACTATCGATATGCTGGACACCCGAAAGCGCACGTTTTTGTAGGTCTTAGTGTAACCGACAAAGAAGGAGCACATCAAGCACTGCAAAGGTTTCACGATGCTGGATATGAGGCGTTGAATCTATCAGAAAATGAAGTCGCCAAGTTACATCTCCGACACTTGGTAGGTGGGAAAGCGAGTGGGATAAAGGATGAACTTGTTTTTCGCTTCGAGTTTCCTGAGAGACCAGGAGCACTTATGAAGTTTTTAATGGCTTTGCGACCAGACTGGAACATATGTTTGTTTCACTATCGTAACCACGGAACGGACGTGGGTAGGGTATTGGTTGGTTTACAGGTTCCTAGTGAGGAAAGGGCAGAACTTAAGTCATCCATCGATAGCTTAGGATATGCAGCAATAGAAGAAACCAACAACGTTGCCTATCAGCTATTCTTAGGCAATAACGAAGGTTTCTAAGACTTTATTAAAGTATGCATTTTTCTGTAAGAGCCTCTTTCTCTCTTCATAGCTATATATTCTCTTGAAACAATTCCAAAACAAAGAAAGGAAGACAATTTTGACCCAACGCGTTAGTGTTTGGCAACACGAGTGACTTTATTTGTAACATCAACATACAAGGTTTGCAGTTTAGATTAATCTTGCTTGGGTTCTATTTTCATCAGATAGGTTTGGTCCTTCTTGAAGTAACAAGTTTCTGGAGGGCGACCGTTTCATAAAGGTAACTTATGCAAGGACTCCCATTCATCCTTTGATAAAAGAACCCAGAAGAAAATCATTCACGCCGCTTTCGATTACGGCGCTGTCACTGCCTATTTATATTCTCCACGTGATAGGGACAAAAGTAGGACTTCACAAGCCAAAAACAGAAAATCGAATGATTTATTTTCTATTCTTACAAACATTATCCTTTACACTTTCTTCAATTACCCGAATGAAAATGCTACGTGTTCATTTTCACGCATAGCCGCATAGACATTCTTAATCTCTTGTAAACTGAGCACCTGCGTTCGTATTCCAACACGATATTGAAAACCAAACTTGTCAATAACAATATTTCGTGCATTGACAGATCTTTTCAAAATACTTTCTACAAGTTGCTTCAATTTTTCGACAGCTTGAGCTTGGTTTACTATCACCGCAAACTCGTATTCTCGAGGATAGCCAACACAGTTGCTTCTTCCTTCTGACAACGTAGAAACAGAGCCGATAAGAAGTTCTTCGGACGGAACATATTTGCGCTCTTGTTCTTTCAGGCGTTCTCGTACGGACTTGACCAATTCATTTTCCTTGTCCGTTACAAACTCCTTTCCAGTCACGCGTCTCGTTTGTATTTCCTCGTCGGAAAGAATCGAAGAGCGTCGTGACTTGCGTAGAAACTCCAATTTGGTTGGAACAGTTCCACCCTGCTTCCACTTTTCCAACTGTTTCAAGTCCAACGTGGAAATAAAGTCCTTCCACTCTTGAGACTGTCGTAAATCCTCCCCATCTTCCAAGTCTCCTGTCTGCGTGATCACATATTTTTTACCTATTTCCTCAGGTGACAAATGAATATTGGCCCACTGTACTGAAAATCTGGTTTTCTTCGTATCTTCGCCACTCGCCAACTCTCTTTGTTTCCAACGCCTTTTGCTCTTTTTCTTACGGGAACCTGCCGAATTGTTCTTGGAAGCAACCATGGAAAGGTTGGATAATACACAATAGTAGAAACAAGTTTTATGACTATGAGCATGATAAATTCTTTTCCAAAATTTTCTATAAAGAAGCCCTTTAGAAAGTATAGAAATAAAAGCCACTCCTCTATCCATGGTCTATCCTCCTCCTCTGAACGAAGAAAATCTGAGATCTTTTATGAGCCGATTTGTTGCCATTCGTTGTTCTCGGATAGATTGACAGGAATAATAGATAAATATATACTTATATATATAGAGAGAGAGAGAGAAACACCAAACAGTATAGATAGATAGGTACATTGATAGATATACATGGACTCGAGTCAAGCGTTTGTGTCCACTAGTGCTCTCAATCTTATGTACAACAGGTTTGTGAGTTGCAAACCCAACAACTTGTGTTATCGAGAACGGCTACCGACGAACATCTACAAGGTTTGTAACTTGTTGCCATTAGCGAATATGTATCAACACAAGTAAAAAGTCATTTCAGGCCAAGAGAAGTGAACAAGATGAAAATAGTTTACCTTGGAGGCTAGGGGGTACGTATTGAATAATTGTATGTCCTGTGATTGAAAAGCGTTCAGAGCTACTATCCCCAAGGAAGCAATTTGACAGGATTCAGCCAAAAAGTAGGGTGCCTTCTGATGACGCAATTTGTATATGTGGCACAGGTATATATCGTTGAAAATAATATTCATAGCATTTGAATATCGCTTGTAACAAGGGAGAGTATACAAAAGATGTTGTCGTCCTTTCCACGTTGGAGAGTCGGAACCTAGAACTGCTTTGGAACTACTTCGTGCAAGATTTAGTGCGTTTGCATATAGACTATCAAAGTATATCATGGGCACGACTCATATATCCAACGAAGACTGGACTTCGGATCGTTTGTCATGGGAAAACTCTATTTTAGAGTTTTGTGATCAGTACACTTTTGTTTCCTTGGATATATTGGAGAACAAAGTAGCTGGACCTGATATTACTTATATTTTGTTCCGGTAAGTTGCTTTGGAAAGCAAACATGTGGCGTCATTCTCCGTGGCATAGGGCGAATTTGGTGGAAAAAGGAGAACCGGTGAATTTCATCGAAAGAAGTAAATTCCTGAAAGACAGAAATAGGTACATATCTTATCCTTATTTGTATCTTTGCTTTATAATTATTTAGGTGGTACTATGCATCGGGACGGTTGGTGGACATTGAGCGTGGTTTTTAGTTGTCAAATATCGTGCTGTATAAAATTCACTAGTAAGATATATTCAAGAGTCTACTGCAACTTGACAATAAATATTCCAAAACTGCAACAAACCAACAAGCTTTTATCGAGAAACTTTATTATTGCGCAATAGTGAGAGCAAGTCAAAGATGCGCCTTGAAACTCACGCTAAAAGACTAGCTTGTTTCAACGATATAGTCCATTGTTAAACTTGTCCACTTCCTAACATAAGTATAACATATTAAGAAAATCATCTTCAAATGCAACGTTCAACTTACATATTCTGGAGCTGGATCGAGTGCTACGAAGCGATCCTCATACTTTTTGATAAGCTCCTTTTGTTCTTCCGTCAATCCTTTAATATTATAGAGATCACTGACGCTCTTATATGGACCGTTCTTCACAATCAGGGAAGCCAACTTTGGATAAAATCCGGGAAACTTGGTATAAGCTCTGATATTAGCGTTGTTTATGTCAACCTTATCACCCCCGCCCAAATAACCAACACCTGCATAGTCTCTGGAAGCCCAAGAATCTTGAGAATAAAGGAACAGCGCAGAAGACACAACTCCAAGTGAAGTGAGAAGAAACTTGCGACGACTCCACGTGTCTTTATCCTCTATTTGGCACGAAAGTTTCAGATACTTGGAGCTACTCACAACATGTCTGTATGGCCTCAATACTTGTCTACGTGAAGTCTTTATCTGGATACTATGACAGTTAAGAAAAGAAGACGAGACAAAGTTGAGCGAGTTCATCCTTTTCCAAAAGCTGCAGAATCGGATTTTGCACAATCTCCACTTTGCCAATCAATCTCTTTTGGTCAAGGACACTCGTGGCTGTGGCAACTCCATTTTGGCTCGCTTTCTTTGGAAACAAGAAAATGTCGTGGAACAAAGAAACATAGAGTGTTTTGATCCTAATATGAGTTACTATTGTTCAAATATCTATTACATATTGAATATTTTACAATTATTCTAGAAATATAATATGATTATTCACTTTTTCTATAGGAAGTAAAGGGAGTCCTTCTAACAGAGTGCATACTGGGAATCTTCAGAGAGTCCGCTAGCCTCTTCGCTGCTGGTGACAAAGCAACACTTCTTGAAAAACTAGTGGCTCCTGAGATTGGAGTTGAAGGATGTCTCCTGTCGTGTGACTTTCTTTTCTTCCCAGTCAATTTCCTTTCCAAGTGAAGCGCTGCTTCTTCACGACTATCCATTTTAGGAATATGAAAGCTGGCATGACTCTTTTCCAAATGTTGTTCTTTTTGACTCGTAGTTGCGTTACTCAACCATTCATCTTGTATGTCTTCTTCCTCATCATCTTGTAACAACTGCGGGGTTGCCGCTACTTGTCCCCAAGTAATAAAGGGAGAATTGGGAATATTTCGAGGTGATAAAACAGGTGAAGAAGGCACAAACACATTCCATTCATCTATCGTATCTAACTTGGACTCATCTTCTAACTTTTCATATTTGTCAATCTCACTACTAGTAGCCGAGGAAGACGTTCCATGTCGCTGACCCAGTCTCTTCAAAATGCGTATTTCTTCTTGCTTCAGATCGACCACGGAGCTTTCACTCTGTGCATCACTACCACTTTTTATTCGAAACGAGTCTGCCAATACGTACGGTAAACTTTTAAAGCGAGTATTGTCTCTCCTGATTTCCTTTCGTTCTTCCACAAACTTTCTCAACTGGAGTTCTTTTTCTGTGAGTGGTGCCTCTGTTGGACAAAAGAAAAGGTAGTTTTTTTCTCTAAAAGGCCAAAAATGTAGTCTTTTTGGTCTTGCATCTCCCAGCGCTGTCAATTCCCCTGTCTTTCCATACGGAACTAGTTGTGTACCATCGTGTAAGATTGCCTTATCCAATACTAGTTGTTCTGAAAGCAACAAATTTTTTCTTCTCTTTTCTTTTTCTTCCTGTCTTACCAACACCTCAAAGGAATAGTTGTCTTCGCTCGTATATTTCCGAAAAAAATTTTCCAAAGGCCGGTTGTTCCCTTTAGATACTTTTTCCGTTTTGTCATCCACTGTTCTATAGTTACTATTCACACTTTGTGGAGTACTCCATGTCGATGGCACGCTTTGAGTGAGCCAGTCACCTGTTTGTCCTCTTGTCTCCCTTGGCGTGGTTGTTGGTTGTTCCCTTTCCTCCAACGAAGCTAGTTTCCTTCTCAATTTTGGAAGGTCAGGAAAGTAGCTATCGACGATAACTTTGTTCAATATATCTACATATTCTTCTTCTGAACATACTGTTGTTTTCGAATAGTTGCTACTGTTGTGCTTTGAAGAGGGTGGTTGTCGTAGGTTGCCCCAATCCATCCACCTGCAATACGAGTTGGCATGCAAAACGAGTTGGCCTAGTTGTTCCAATAATTGGTTTATCTATCTATCTATTCAATTATATGAGTACATACATACATATATATATATATATCGGTAGGCCAATATATCAATACATCGATATATATCGATATATATATGTTTGTGTGTGTGTGTGTATATATATATGTATAAATGTATAATGTATATTTATATGTATCCAATTTGTGTTTGAAATATTTCATTCACGTAGCTCGAAAACCTTTCCTAGTTGGCTATGTATTTATATGTCTGTCTGTCTGTGCCGAGACTTGGGAAGAGTGAGTGGTGGGAAGCGATGGCAAGTGGATCCATTGGAATCTCCGTTTCTCTTGGTGGGCCTCTTTCTCTTCTTCTTGTTGGGTGATTAAGAGACAATCACGCTATGTTTACTTTTATTCCAAACTCTTACTTACAACAGCAGTTGTTTTCGTCTAGTTTCTGTCAAAAGAAAAGGCTACGTCACTCACCAGGGTCGCCATGGTGTCCTATTCAAATTGGTAAGAAAGACAAACGCTGTACCTAGTTTGTGGTTACTAACAGAGTGTAATAGCCAAGGCATCTCTTCAACCACTATTAGTAGAAAGATGCAAAAAGGATATCCTCAAAGTACAAAGAATGTTACAAAACTTACCTCCCATAGATCCTCAGCGCTCCATAACAGCTGCTCTTACCCTGGCACTTGCCTTTACCCTCTGGATGCCAACTAGCAGTCTTGCTCTAACTAGATCAGATATTCGATCCCTCACTTATGATCAAGTAAAGGGTACAGGTATTGCCAGTCGATGTCCAGAAGTAGACACCGCAAAAGGCATCATAAAATTGGATAAAAACAAAAAGTATAAACTGGTGGACTTGTGTCTGGAACCAAAGAGCTTCCAAGTAGAGGAAGAATATGTCACAAAGAGAGGGAAAGGAGAGTCTCGTAGAGAATTTGTGGATGCAAAACTGGTGACCAGAGCTACTTATACTTTATCCAATATTGAAGGAACGTTGAATTTCGAAGATAACGACTTGGTATTCCGTGAACAAGACGGTTTGGACTATGCAGCTTGTACAGTTCAACTGCCAGGTGGAGAACGAGTGCCGTTTCTATTTTCTATCAAAAAATTGGTTGCAAAGGCTTCAGGTGTCGACCAAGGCATCAATACTGCAACCGAATTTGGTGGTCAATTTAAGGTAACTGGATATCGTACCGGATTGTTTTTGGATCCCAAAGGAAGAGGTGGAACTTCGGGTTATGATATGGCAGTAGCTCTTCCAGCAAAGGAAGCCGATGGTGCAGAAGGTCAAGAAGACTTGTTGAGAGAAAATAACAAAATATTTGATGTGACCGATGGTTCCATAGAGATGGCTGTCAACAAGTTGGACCCAAGTACTGGAGAAATTGCCGGTGTTTTCGTTTCTGAACAACTCTCAGATACTGATATGGGAGCAAAAGATCCGAAAAAAGTGTTATTGAAAGGAATCTTTTATGGTCGCGTGGTGGAAGATGATGCTGCATCGGAGTAATAAGAATGGACAGTTTGTGTCGAAACATAATAGTGTGTAAGGGTTTTTCTTCGTCCGTGGATGATAAAAAATAGTTGTTTATGACAAAGTTTGGTTGTCCACTTTCCAACTTTGAAAAGTATCCATAGAAATGAGGAAAGCACTTGCATTTCGATGGCCTCCACCTCCAAAGTATTCCGATATTTTGGTAGTATCCCATTCACCAATGGAACGAAGACTTACTTTGAGTTTATCCTGTACATAATACACTACTGCAGCAACAGGAAGAAAGGAACTGTTCCGACTTTTATCCGCCAACGCATTTCCAAGTTGACTGCGAAGTTGAGCAACGTCTTCATCCACAAAAACTGCCAAAAACTTTTGTCCTGGAAATGGCTCAATGAGAAAAGCATTTTCGAGCTCTCTTTGAATCTTTCTTTCGTTTTCTTCTGCAACGAGTTTTCCAACACGTACTAGGTCAACTACTCGAAGACCCATAATTTCTTGGAAAACTTGTGGATTTCTTACTGCATCATATTCTATACCTTTACGCGATAAACCACTAGTAATATCCTTTTTTCAAATATGACCAGTGCTATTTATTATCTATCCATCTGTATATACTTTGGGATATACTTACCTTGCTTCCTTGTTCCTTCCACAACCACAAATCACCATCCTGTACTGCTCTAAGAATAGGAAGAAAATTGTTCTCTGCTATTTGAGGCTCCAACAATTCCTGATGAAAAAAGTGTCTTGATAGGTTCGAAAAGTATTCCCAAGCTAAACCACAAGCCGAACGTTGGTCATCCAGACAAAGCTCCAGTTGCAGAGAGGACCATTTGTCTGTTTGGAAACAAGAAATGGCTGTCTTGTGATGGTCAATAACGACGGTATGTGTATTCTTTGCAATTCTTTCCACCAAACCGTTTCCAATGTAATCGAGAAAGAACACCATGTCTACGTGTTGCAAGGCGTTTGGTTCCAAAGAATATGTTTCATAGGTTTTATGAGGTATATAGCGAACTTTGACTCTATATTTCTTGAAAAATAAATAGGCACAAGTTGCAGCATATATACCGTCATTGCAAGGATAGTGATAAAATATCCAAACTTGACGAGGTAGCGATGGCCAACGAGACGACATTCTGCTTGTCGGCTGGAACGAGGAAAGAATGAACCACAAGACGCGACCAACATTGCCTGGCTTTTATTATGACCCACAAACCGACCGATATTATCGAAAGACAAGAGAATTGCAAGGTAAAGTAGAAACTGAAAACCTCAACTATACGAAAGAAAGGAAAAGTACACCAAATATTTTGGAGCAGCTGAAACGGAGAGAATCCTCTCGTCTACATAGACTCAGTTGTGCCGAAACTTGCCACTGTTTTGCACATTATTCCCCAACTTCTCAAGCTAAACAGGAAAAACTGGAAAGTCGTTCCTTGTTGCCTCGTTTCTTTGACTTTGATACTTGGTTAAATAGTGGAGTCAGAGTTTGCACTGTGTCCACGGATCCTGGCGCCTTTGGGGTGACACAGATACATTACGACGGTTATAGAGGAGTACAGTTTGAAAAATTCTTTTTTGTTGATTATGGTTCCTTGCAAATTGAATTCGCACGTCATCTTCCTACAACGGAGTCTTCGACCCTGTTGCTTTGTCGCAATAGGGAATATCAGGGATTTATCATCGTCAATAACAAGACAAATAGTGGAGCAAATTGGATTTGCCAAAGAAAGTCAAAGCCTTGTTTTTGTTTACAAGTGAACCGGAAGAGTTACAGTACTGCCAACATATTGTTGGCTTCTGGACACGCTGGAGGATTGGTGCGGGTAGAGAGTATTGCTTCCGAAAGAAGTGTGGATACTTGCCATAGTTGGAAGATGCATAAATGTTCGGATATTGTAACATTAGATTTTATAGATAGTCATTGCCTGGTTGCAGCATCCCGTTCTGGACAAGGCACGATATTAGACAGCCGACAAAAACTTGCTTGTCATTCATTCTCGTTAAATCCAATACAACAAGAAACGCCGAGAGCTAGTCCTCTCAGTTGTAAAGCTATACAAGGACTATCTGCTGTATTATTTGGGTTGGTTTCTAATCGTCTAGAACTGTGGGATTGGAGGAAGCTGTGTCACAAGATGGTTAGCTATGAGGATCATCGTATGGACTATTTTCCACTACCAATAAGTGTTTCTTCTTGTTTAGATTTGGTAACTTGTGGTTCTTCGGACACTCAAATCAGAATTTGGGACTTGAAAAAAGGAGGCTTACCTATCTTTAAGAAGACATGTCCTTATTCGACCAATGCATCTCCCATTTGTTGTAGTTTTCTTTCAGGTCATCCACCGGTAGGAATATTGTTTTCTACTTTGAGTTGTATTGGTGCATTGCAACATGAATGCTTCTCATAGATGAAAGAGTTTGCAGATGTTCCTAGGAACTCTTACGATGGGCAAGAGAGGTGCGCGTCATTTTGGATAATTTTGTGCAAAGCTGTCTCGGGCATTGTCGCTTGGACACATGGAGAAAATGGAAAGACGTGAGAGTGCCTTGTGGATTGGTGTTATGGTTCCTATTTGTACTAGCAAAGTACAACAAAGAATGTTGTTGTGTGATGTTCTAGAAACTTGTTACAACTAAGAGTAGCAGCAAGTTGGATAATACTTGGCAGGGGACCGTGTAATTATGAAAGGACTCCATATATCCCAGAATAGCAAGTGGAACAGAGCCACCACCTCTTCCTCTTCCTACAAGGATGAGGACCTTAGCAACTTGTTATGGAAAATCAAGTTGGCTACTATGAATACCAGTGAATCGGAAGAGGACTCCCAAGTGACAAGAACGCGGAGTATTTCTCCCTACTTATTGGATGATTCCAGTATTCACCAGAGTTTTTCCAGTGCCTATGTGGATGCAGTGAGTGAAAAAGATTCTGTTGCAGTGTTCACGGATAGTTATTCTCCTAGTACATTGTTTTCCAATGTATCACCCAACTTGAGACTATCAGAAAGTTTATCACCTCTATCACCGCAGCATTTGCAGTCTTACAAGTCAGTGTCCTCGAAAGAGACGTTGGAGGATAGAAGAACAAGAGGTTTTTTAAACGTAGAAATGTTGGTTCTTCTTGCACATCTCGAACATGTTTCCAGTTATGCTTATCTGGTGCGAGATATATTGCAGCTTTATTCTATAGATGTGAACTGTAGAGTAAGTTGAATTTTTCTTGAGTGGGAAAGAAACGTGCTGAGATTGTATCCTAGATGACAGGAGAAGATGGTTCCAGTATATTACCCGAACATGTGGCATTTCTTGCGAGTAAAGTGTCACCGACGACTCGCATTATGTTGATTGGTCCAAGACATGTTTTAGATGGCACTTGTCATTTCCAAACGTGGGATGGTCGATGTATGGAAGCAAACATATTCCATGCGATTGGTACGCTATTACTGGAAGAAGATAGTGGTGTGATTTTCCCCAAGCGGAATCCATCTACTAATCCTTATTGTAGTTCGGTGAATGTCTTTGTCAACAAGATGCTTCAAAGACTGAATAATACCAGACACTCCCTTCATACGCAGGTGTTGGAATGTACGTCTGTTTGTCAGAGATGTTGGAGAATTTTTCAACAACAACTTGAACAGTCTCCAAGTCTATTCAAGTTGGTCGATACTTTATTGCATGCTTTACATACAACACTTCCTCGAGGAGGTTTCCGTGTAGCTGCTCGTTTTCGTGCAACTTGTTCTTCATCCCGTTGGATGAGGAGGAAAACGCTGTATTTGTTATCCATCATGAGACATTGGGACTCGCATGTTTGTCGCGTTCGTGAACAATGTACGCAACTGTATCTCCGCTTATCGCAAATGCACAACTTGCATTCGGAGTTGGAAAAGGAAATGAGACTTTATCTATTGAATGATATGGTGGACAAGTGCAATCTTTTGGATAAAGTATATCAAGAAATGAAACAAACATGGGAGGCTATTGTCATCAAGTGGTTGTCGCTGTAGAGGACTTGCTCAAAGTGTATAAGAAGAAGAAGAAGAAAAATATGACTAGTCTTTTTTACTCTTAGACAATCTTCTTCTGAGGATCGACATTGGTAGCGACTAGGTTCATACGATATTCGATAAAGTTACTGCCTTCCTTCTCCACCGTATTTCCCCGTAGAAACCCACACTTTTCTAAAAGCGATGCCTTGTCCGTCTCTTCCACAGCAACATCCGCTGAAACCACCAAACACTCCTTCTGTTTTAGCATTTTCAGACTCCCCAATATCAACTTTTCTTCTATTTCACTAGGAACACTGGGCAGATGAAAACTGGCGACGTATAACCCATTGACTTGTAAAGGTGATTCGATGCCTTTTTCAGGATTCACTGGAACTCTCTGCACAGCAAACAGACTGTATCCCACCAACGTCGCCTCTTCTCCCACTTGAGCAACGAGGCACGACTCTAAACTGTTCTCCACCAACGACTCCACCAAACTAGGAGTTAAAACTTCACTGTGAGAAACAATAAAACTAACATCACTTTTGGTAGCTCTTCGGAGTGTCCAAAGTATATTTCCTTTTTCATCTTTTGGCCACTTTGTTGGTTTTACTGTTCCGGTAGTCGCTACTAGTTGAAACCTTGTGGTTCTTCTTGGTCCAAGACAACGACCGAAAGAGACAAACAAAGGTTGATTTTTGTATCTAATCACTGGAACCTGACGGTGATGACGACAAGTTGTAGCCGAATAAGATACCACGAAACAACTCGCAAACATCTGCATATAATGCTGAAGAATTGTTCCAAAATGAAAGACGCGACTCGTTCACGGTTGGTTGCGATTGCCGAGCAGTTGGAGCAAGCAGCAAGACGTATTGAAAATATTCAACGAGTATTGCTTCAATGTTATACAAGTGAAGATTGGTCGGAAGAAGAAAAGCAAGCACTATGTGATCCTTTTGTTCGAGAGCTTTGTATCGAAGCCTTTATTCGGGATATGTGGTCGAGTCGCTTTCGTTTATGTCCTTCGCAGTATTATTACTCGTGGTCGCTGGATAAACGACAATCGTTTCTCGGTCGTGGTAAGTTGTCAAATACAAACAATCGCACTCTCAACTTGTCTAGTTCCCAGTATTCATCATCTTTGCAAGTCGTTGGTCATAGAAAATACCAAATACGATGCCAAGTATGCAACGCCTTTGTATTATGAGAAATATTATTGTTGTATTATACAGTATTCTTCCAAGTTGGACTCTGAAGGCGTCGCTCGTCTATTTCGTAAGCACATGCCGCACGTGTCTCGGAAATATGTAAGTTTTGCTCCTTATGTGTATGTGTGTGTGGAAATAGAGTCAAGTATCATGGAAGCTAGTTCAATTTTCAATTTGCTAATGATTGTGAAAGCATAACTGGATATCCATTCAATGCAGTTACTCCTTTGGGAATGAAAAGCAAAATGACACTTGTGATATCCAAAGCTGTAGCGGATCTCCAACCTCCTTTTATATGGCTGGGAGGTGGAAGAGAAGATGTGAAATGGTTTGTACACGTAACACAACTAGTCAATGCATTTCAAACAATTGTCGCACCAATCGACATTTCAAGTAAATAGTGTCTGTCTTTATAGAAGAAACCGTATTTTCTCTTTCTCTGTGGGTTTGCACATCGACATGCATTGCAATGCGTCGATCTTTGCTCGTTTATTGCAATTCCCAAAGAAAAAATGTCTTCGAGCAATGACGACCGACATACCTTTGCTCCTAGTACAGTTGTAGGAGAAGAAAAGAAACCCGAGTCACTATTCAATTGGAGAAACTGGTTGAAACGTGAGGTAAAGTATGGCACTCGTGTTTCTTTGTATGTAACCTCTTGTTAGTCCTTGCTGCAAGTGATCAACTTGTTGCTGGTTTTTGCTTCCGCACTGGTTATTTGGAAAGGTGCAATAGCAATATCTTTATCCGAAAGTCCAGTAGTTGTTGTATTAAGGTTGTTGTATTTGAATATTTTTGTATTTTTGTGCTAAACTGCTGTTTCCACGCACCTCAATAATAATAATATTGATGATGACGATAGTGGGAGTATGGAACCTGGTATGAGAAGAGGTGATTTGTTGGTATTGAGTAATCGAACAAAACAACTTCACTGTGGGGATATTGTAGTATACAAAGTGCAAAACCGTGAGATACCTATTGTACATCGCATTATCGAGGTATCGAGTTACTTTCTCTCGTATTCAAGTGACTCAGTGTTTGCAAGGTACACGATGACGGAAACGAGCCGTTATATTTGACAAAAGGTGATAATAACTTTTTCGACGACCGCAGTTTGTATTCTCCTCATACGTTTTTCTTGAGAAGAAGCGATATCGTTGGCAAGTCCGTCTTCATCGTTCGAGCAGTTGGCTATGTAAGGAGAAGAATAATTGTCTTTTGTGGTAGCAAAAAGTTTATTTTCCATAGGTTACTATTATCATGAAGGAACATCCGTTGTTGAAGTTTTTGGTTGTCGGTTTGTTGTCACTGACGGTTCTTTTGGGAGAGTAAAAGCAAGAGAGAAGAGAGAAAGAAACACCACGAAATGGACAGAAAATGTTTTTTCTACAACTGCTCACAGATAAACGAACTTTCTGGTAGGATCCAATGTTCGTTGGATACTCGAGTGTTATACAGTATATACGCCGAAAATAATCCAATCCTTTTTGTGTCTTTGTCTCTTTGAATCATTCTTCTTTCCATTTGGCAACAACAAGTGTAGCATCGTTTCATGTTTTTCCTATTTCACGGTACATGCATTTATGTATGCATGTATATATATATTAGATACGTCCTCCACGCTGCATTCAACTCGTTGGCTAATGATTCTCTCTTCCCACCAACGAATAAATGGAGAGGATGCTAACAGCAACATCGACCAGGAAGATGACGTGTCTCTCCTTTGGTGGTGGTCAAGCCATAGAAAAATGCCAGGCGCGCAATAATTCCCGCCATTGTGCACTCCTGAATACCAAAATCCTGTCTGTCTGTCTGTCCATTCTTCTTGTTGGCTTTTTCCTCATTCATTCACCAAACGCTTGTTCCCATAGCACAAGAGTTATGGCAAGTCTCGAAAAGCATTCAGAAAGTTCATCAACAGGGCTATCCAGAGTTTCAGAAACTATCAAAGTAAGTCTCCTGTTCCTCTTTCACAAGGAAATACTAAAGAAAATGGCGCTTAGAAATTTGGTGGTGCTGGTACTTTCCAGGGCACAGACTATGTGGGAAATACTGTTTCTGCAAAGGCAAAAAGATTCGAGAGGATTGCAAAAGGGCAAAGAGGTTACATGGAGCATCGAGAAGAGGAACGAAAAGCAAAGGAGCAAAAAGAGAAACTTTTACAAGAAACCAAAACGACGAGCATTCAGGACAAGCTCGAAAAGTTTGGAGGCGCGGTGAAAAGAGATAATTCAGAAACAAATGCCGAAAATATACCAAAAATTGAGGAGAAAACGCTTCCTACTGTGAAAGAATTGACTAAAAAGTTTGCCAATAACACTACTGTAAAGCATCCATAACAATAAAACATGGGAAGAGAGATGCCGCCATCTCCCATTCGTTCACCCATTTCTTTTGGGGGGAAATGGACAAGGACTACTTGGTCTCTTTGTCGGAGTTTCAAAGAGAATGAGCTGCTCGAAAGAAACAACGCAAAGTTTTCAGGGAATTCCTAATGAAAGAGAAGTTGCATTCCTCGCACTTAAATTTCTCTCGCAATTTCCTTGTGACGAAAGCGTTCAACGTCTGGCCCAAGACTTGAGCAGCAGATGCTTGCTTCCAGTTGAATATGACTGGAAAGGAAACATGAGAACTACGTCATTTGAGGAATTGTCCAAGTTGTACCCACACATTGATGGTAATTTCCTTATCACTGCTCTTGGAAAAGTTCTTCCTAGAGAACCGAATCCCTTAACTACCTTATTGCAAGTACCAAAGGAAAAGCGCGCCAAACGTAAGAAACGACCACGTTCTTGTATAAACTTGGTGTTTCAAAGAGCCATTGAAAGAGTACCCACGCGGATAGAAGTTTGGCCAACTGCGTTTCTCTACAGCAATATCAAGAAACTTAAAACTGTGGTTGGGCACATAAAGCCTGTCTATTGTATTGCGTTCGATTCGCTTTGTAATTACTTGGTTACAGGGGCAGATGACCACCGCATCAAGGTGTGGTCAGTTGAAACTGGTTATCTGCTGTACACGCTCAAGTTTCATGAAGCAGAAATAACTGACCTTGCGATGCATCCTTGGAAGCCTATATTGGTATCTGCCAGTAACGATAGCAGTTTGTGTGTTTGGGACCTCCGCTCTGGCATATTGTTAAGAGTTCTAAAAGGTCATAGTAGAGGTTCGAGTGCTGTAACTTTTTGCCGCAATCCGGAACGACCTTTTGTTGCCTCTGGAGGTTTTGACGGCTGTATATTATTATGGAATATTGATCATCCAGAGCTTGGTCCTTTTCGTGAATCTATAGTTGCTCAATTAGGCACAGTTCGAAGTGATGAAGATGAGTTGGACGACGATTTTGTGCCTTCTTCAGGGAGTGATGAACAAGGCAATAATGTGGAAGAAAGTAATAGAATGGAGATACAGTCTGAGTCAGGAGCTGAATCTTTTTCTGTAGAAGACAGCACCGATGGAGAAGAAATAGACTCGTATTTGCAAATTCTTAGCCTAGAGTTTAATAACGCTGGAACTCTTTTAGCAGTTGGGGCATCCAATCATCGAGCATATTTGTACAGTGTTTTGAGTGATGGAGAACAACCCCAAGTACAACAACTTGCCGTCCTTAAAGGACATACCGGCGCTGTATATCATGTACGTTTCTCCCATCGAGGGGAACGTTTGGTTTCGGGTGGAACAGATGGACGTGCACGAATTTGGAAACGGAAGAATATTCAAGGCACTCAGTGGTCTTCTATCATGTTGAGCATGCGACAAGATCATATCGGTCCTTCTTCAAGAGAACCGACTGCACGCTATCGCAGACTCAATGAACCTCCACGAGTAACTTCACTAGTTTGGTCACTTGATGACAAATATTTGGTCACTGCGAGTAGTGACTGCAACATTCGTGTCTGGAATAGTACTACCGGGGACTTGGTCCACTGTTTGACGGAACATGGCAACCATATTTATGTTTTAGATACGCATCCATGCGATAAGAGAGTAATTTTGTCCGCAGATCATAATATGACGATTATCTTGTGGGATATTGAACATGGCGTCGTTTTGAAAAAGTTCAGTCTAGGACATGAAAATACCTCACTCTTCATGATGTCTTCAGTTAACTTTCGTATTTTAGATGGTTGTTTCTCACCCAATGGAATGTTATTTGCGATATCTGACGAAAGTGGAGCTTTTGTTCTCTTTGGACATGGAAACGGAGAAAATCTAGCTCTTGCACCGGAACAACAATTTTTTGTGGATGACTTGGAAACGGAGCAAGTACATACGATTGAAGAAAGAGAGAGAAGAGCCAAGACGCCTAGGACAAGTCTGCTTTGTGATTTGAGAGGTATTACATATCCACTTGGTATGCAGCCTCTTCATATATTTCGGGAGCATTCTTGTGACCATAGATCGTTAATGGAACAAGAACATGCTCATTCTGTTTTGGTTGCTCGTGCGGAAGCTTCACGACAGCTGGAACTCGAAGAACAAGAACGAATAGCTCGTGAGGAACGCAACAGAGCAAGGACAGCTGCGATTGCGAGATTGAGAAGAGAAATGAACGACTCAGACTCTGACCATGAAGGAGAGAGTTCTTCTGGAAATATTCGACAACGATTGCGTCGACGTGTGAGTCGCAAGCGCTCTATGATCGACTATTCATTTTCTGAAAGTAGCGAGTCTTCTTCAGACCCTGAACTGACCTATTCGACTAGTGACTACTCTGAGGATACCATGGAGGATAGTACTTCAGAGTCAAATGATGAGAGTAACTCTATGGTCGATATGAATGAGTCGACCAACTCACAAGTTTCGGAAGCTTCGTCTATGAGCAATACCGATCGTCATAACTTGAGGAGGAAAAACTGGAAACAAAGCCATCAGAAAGCGTCGAGCTCATCAGGTCGTAAGAAAGAAAATGGACGAAGAGTTGTTCGCAATGCGAAGACCGCGGTGTCCTCTACACAACCAAAGATAAATACCCGTCGGAAGCTAATGAGATCAGAGTGGCTTCGTGCTTTATCCAACGACCCTAGCGTTTATGAATACGTTCCTCAAGTCGATGACGAAATCTTCTACTTCCCAAAGGGCCATTTAGACTTTATACGAGCAGAAGGATTTGGTCAAGATAACTATGTTGAGTTTGTAGAGTATTACAAAGATGCAGAGAGACCGAAGAAACTAAAGATATGTTGTGTGGATTACATTATTGTTCAGAGGAGAAAGCCATGTACCGCAGCTCGCCTTGAAGTCATTCCTTTGGAAGGAGCAAGTTCAGGTTTGCATGGATATCTTTTCATTTGTTCAAGTCTCAATAAGGATATTTAGAAAACACTCGTTTGGAGCTGGACTATATGTTTTCTGAGCAAGTACCGGACTTTATTGTTTTGGCTTCTCGTGTAGAGACATCTCTTTGTCGTCATTGGCGAGTAGGAGAGCGTTTTCGAACTGTGTATATCGGTCGAAATGGACAAAAATCATTTTATTATGGCACTGTGAGGTCCGTATCTCGAAATATGTATCGGGAACCTTGGAATAGTATATGTGTACAGTGGGATGCAGACAAGACGGAAGAAATGTTGAGTCCTTGGGAGTTGATGGAACCTTTTGACGTTACTTTGGATTCCAATCCACTACAAGGTAGGCTGTGTGTCTTTTTTTTGGGAGAGTGCTGAAATGTTTATGCGTGTGTAATTTTAGAACCATGGATATCTATTTTGAATACTTGGACGGATGCATTTGAGGAAGACGAGCAACTTGTCGAGATGTGTGTTCCATTTTTTGTTTCATTAGAGGAATTGGTTGTCTTTCCAGGTTATACGGATGTCATTGCATTGCCTATCGTACGTTGTATTTGGTTACTTTGCATTTCCCTCACATTTTGTTATTGCATTAGAACCTTGAAATTGTGTATTTACGACTTAGGAATGGATTTTATCGCAGTTTGAATAGTTTTGATAACGACTTGAAGTTGGTCCGTGACAACTGTATTTTATATAATGAAGATGGCAGTGCTATTCAAGAACAAGCGAGACAGATGTATGAACGTCTCCACTCCATGTTTATCGATTCCCTATGTAAACCATCACAATGCAATGGATTTCATGAGACTGTTGGATCCTCAAGTCGTAGAACAAGAACAGTGAAGAGAATAGAAATGAGTTCAGAAGAAGATTGAGGGATGTGTCGCGTGGACGATTCTCCTTTTCCTCGTCCATTGAGGATTTTCTGCCTGCGGGTGTGTGTGTCTGTGTGTGTGTGTGGTTGTGGTTATTGGGATGTCAGACTCTGCAACACCTACCAAACCTTTGATTGGTAAGAAAGCTGTTGTAACTGGAGGAAACAAGGGTATTGGAGAAGCTATATCTCTTGCTCTAGCTGAAAAAGGAGCGGATATAGCAATTATTGCTCGAGATACGGATTCAGCTCAAAACGTGATCAAGAAAGTGCGTTCAGAGAGACGTTTCTGTAAGGTTTACCCCGCGGATCTCAATGACTCTGCTTGTGTGAGGAAAGCAGCAAAGGAGATACTGGAGGATATGGGGAGAGTAGATATTCTAGTCAATAATGCGGGTATGTCTCAACTGGAGTCGCTGTTGGACTTTTCAGAGGACAACTGGGATCGTACTATGAATGTCAATTTGAAAGCCCCGTTTTTGTTATCACAAGAGTTTGCAAAAGGAATGATAGAGCGGAAATCCGGTAAGATAATTCACATAAGCTCCGTAGCAGCCGTGCAAGCTGTAGACGAACACGCTGCTTATTGTGTTTCCAAAGCTGGACTCCATATGTTGACCAAAATGATGGCTTTGGAATGGGGTCCTTATAATATTCAAACCAATGCCATCGCTCCTACGGTAGTGTGGACGGAAATGGGACAGCGCGTGTGGGGTGCTCCTGAGAAACACGAACCTATGTTGGCACGTATTCCAGCCCATCGTTTTGTAAAACCGGAAGAAGTTGCAGAATTGACCGTATTTTTGGCTGGACCAGGCTCGGATATGATTTGTGGACAGGTAAGTTTGTGTGTGTATGTCCAAAAAAAGGGAATTGATGTTCTCTAGACTATTGCCGTGGATGGAGGATTAACTGTGCATTGACTGAGGATAGACTGGATCAATAATAATAAAGAATATCAGGAAATGTTTGTATGGATAGAGAAAAGGATGCAATGCACCAAAGACATTTTGTGGTGATTGGTTGGGAGGAGAAGGATGTGGATTGTGGGAGGAGGAGGAGGAAGAGGTGTTGTGGTAGGTTCAACTACGAGTCGATGGTTACTTGCCAAATGGAAAGCACTCAACTCTTCACCACGCGTTCTTACCAGATATTTTGTTTATTTTTCTTATACACATCCCATCATCCATCGTCCAAGTCGTCACGTCATATGGAAGAAACCAGTCCTATACTGCAGTACGAGACCTCCGTGGACACCCAACCTACAAGAAGACTATAGCAAACGCTCGTTAGACGATCACTTGGGATACCAAGGCGAAATATTTTGCAACAGAAGTTTAAATATGCAATCCATAGAAGCTGTTGGATTCGATATGGACTATACTCTGGCGCAATATACACCGGAAACTTTTGAAGTGTTGGCGTACGAAGGAGCCTTGAAAAGACTCGTCCATATTGGGTACCCTAAGCAAATACTGGAATGGAAATATGACCCCAGTTATTATTTGAGAGGTCTTATTATAGACAAAGGAAGAGGAAACATTCTAAAAATGGATAGACATAAATACGTCAAACTGGCATATCACGGATTCAAGCCGCTCAGTAAAGCACAACGTGAAAAACTGTATGATCAGGAGCCATTAACTCCTACCTCACTTCATGACAGCAACTATGTCCCATTGGATACTTTGTTCTCCTTACCCGATGCCTATCTTTTCAGTCAACTGATCCAATTGGCAGATGAACACCCAGAGTTGTTGAATAGATCCTACAGCTCGATATTTGATGATGTGCGTAGAGCGGTCGATATATGTCATAGAGATGGTTATATCAAAGACAAAGTTGCTATCGAACCCAGTTATTATGTGGAAAAAGATCCTTATCTATTCGACACCTTGAAACTGTTGAAGAAATCGGGTAGAAAGTTATTTTTGCTTACCAACAGCTTATGGGAATATTCCAACGTATTGATGAACTATCTTTGGGGAAATCCTTCCGGAAAATATACGTTGGATTGGATGGACTATTTCGATCTGGTCATCGTTGGAGCAGCAAAACCTACTTTTCTAGTCGACCAAAACTTGCCACTGTATCGAGTGGACCCGCATTCTGGTCAGTTGAAGAATGCAGAACTCTTCGACTTTTATTCCGATTACGATCACTTGGCTCACGGAAAATTATTTCAAGGAGGCAATTGGAGATATTTGCATCATTTATTGAGAGTATCTTCGGGTTCTTCCATTCTTTATGTTGGTGACCACATGTATTCGGATATTCTTCGTACCAAGTCGCAGTTGGGATGGCGTACTATGTTGGTGATTCCAGAATTGGAAAGAGAAGTCAATATTATGCAACAAGAAAGTATGCAGAGACAACACATGGAAGAATTGAGGAGATTGAGAGATGACTTGGATGAATGGTTGGATCGTCTCGAGTCGGAGTTGGTTCAAGCAACAGAAGAAGAACAACAACAAGAGACCTCGATATCCAATAGAATGGAAACGATTCAAGCAGAGCTTCATCAAGCACAAAAGGAATATCAACGCACCAAGGAAGCTTTAGATATTGCTTTGAATACTTACGATTCCAAGTTTCATCCCATTTGGGGTCAATTGTTTAAGACGGGATATCAGAATTCCTATTTTGCGCATCAAGTGGAAACCTATGCATGTTTATATACGAGTAGAGTGAGCAACATACGGTTGGTTTCTCCAGAGATTCATTTTCGTTGTATGGTGGATTATATGCCTCATGATCGGTTAGAAGAGGCACCATTTCGGAGGTTGATGCGCAGGCGATTGAGGTTACGTCGACAAATGTTGGAAGAGAAACAATCGGTGAAAGATGATTGAAACAGGCGTTTTTATTCCAACAGAAGACTATGTTGCCATTGCGATACGACTTGTGGATGGCCATACCAAAGTCCACCAGGTGAACGAGGAGAATGCCAAACGCCATCCAAAATAATATTCCAAGCGTCTTTTAAAGTAGCGCAAGGAACCGGAATAATTCCATCGCCTTCACACAAGTGCGTGCCTAACGTCATACGATAAGAAATATATGCCGTCCATTCGTCTCGTTTCCACCAACGCGGGTTCTTACAACCAGTTCCTGCCACACACACGTACTGAATGTGGGAGTGAAAGGCGTCTGGAAATCGATTATTCACATAGTCGAGGTTCGTTCTCGTCAACGTTTGTTTACTTCTATGCGGAGTTCCTAGACAAACCAGAGAGGATACCCAGTGTTTACAGTCATAATGAGTACCACAATAGACACCACTTCCCAACCATATGCGACATATCCAACCAGCAGCAGAGTGCGCAACCAAGTGTACTTTTTCACTGTGCGTGGTTTTCAACACTTGTTGTACTGTCGTCCCAAGTTTTTCCAATATGGGTGTGACAGGACGTCCTCCAATAGTCGGTATCCAATGGTGCCATCGAATAGGTACAATAAAGCAGTTCCATCCAAAATATTCGAGTGACTCTTTCAACCCAACATATTCACTGGCATCTGCTCCGTATCCAGGTACGATGACGACAGGCGTGGTGTGCCTTGGTGTCTTGGAACGATGGCACATGTGACAACAAATACATTTTATACCATATTTTCTATTTTTCCACTTGAAACAACTATTGGACGCTAGAATCCATCCCAACTTGAGGTTTTTCCTATGGATGGCAGTAGTGGGATAGGAATGCCTATGACGAATGAATATCGATTCTGTTGGTGGTTGTTGCTCTTCCTCTTCACTCGTATAATAATAATAATAATTATTATTATTATTATTGTTGTTGTGGTGGGTACCAAGACGACGACGACCAGTCATCTTCCTCTTCTTTACAAAGAATCGTTTTGCAATTATTGGAAAGACGAGGTGATTGGTGGGGCTCTTCTTCCTCTCTACCATGAGCCATACTACTGCTGCTATGTTGCAATGGTTGCAACCCAAAACAAACTGTACATAGCAACATATCTGTATCCTTTTCACTATACACAAGTCGTAATCCACATCGCCGACAACTAGACACCCGCGGTGGAGAAAAACTCTTCAACATGAAACATATGCTGCACTGCACCATCGTCGCTTGCAATGGAAATATCAAACGCTGACCACAACCTTCACAATCATAGAGCAATTGATAGCAACACGAATCTAACCAAGACAATCACCACCACCATAGGTAGTGAGTTTGTGCATTTCGTCGAAAAACTACTTACCTATAGGGCGGGTGGATAGCAACGTGAGACAGTGTGGACACTGAACGAGTGCAAAATGGATACGAAAACGAAGCAAACAACCACAACAAGCACATAATATCCACTGATAATGTACTACTTTGGTAGATGACGGCTGGTAAGAGGGATGGTGGATAGGAGCAACGGTGGACACACTCGTCGTAGTTTGCATCGGGGATATTCCATCGACTTTCATGCTTTATCCACATGCAACGTATACATGTGTGTATGGTTCGTTGGTTACCAGGAAAAAAAACGCAACCGTCAATCTTTTTGGCTATCACCACCACAACCACCACAATGCGCTTGGTGGAGGAGATTGGTATGGGAGCTCATCCTTTTTCCTATTCCTCCTCCCCTCCCACAAGAATACCCGCCTCCGTGCTTCTATTATGATGGTTTTGTGTTTGGTGGCACAAAAGACTTGATGCTTTTACTATTGTGGTTATTACAGCATTCCATGATGGTTGCCTATAGCTAAAGCGGTGATCAAAATACCAATCACTAAAAACGGTTGTGCCGACGCCTGATACTGAACATCATATTTCAATGGGTCTTTCAAAAATAACCGAAACTGGAAATACACTTGAGGTAAAATACACGCCACGACACCAACCGCATAAGGTGTTTCATGGATAGCAAATAAAACTCCGGCAATCAACGCTTGAAACGCATCGATCAAGAAAACAGATATCCACTTGGCACCGTCGATACCAAACTCCACGGGAATCGACCGAAGACCAAGTTTCTTATCCCCTTGGACGCTCTTAAAGTCATTCACTACAGCAATTCCTAAACCTGCTAATGAATACAACAACGTCAACGCCATCACTTTATAGTCCAACGTGCCGAACAACGACTGCCCTGCCCACCAAGGAAGAGAAATATACGAAGCTCCCAACGCATAGTTGCCAATCCAACCACTTCGTTTCAACTTGAGAGGAGGTGCGGAATAAATATAGGCCAGAAAACTACCAAAAAGTGCCACATAAAATAAGACTGGTGAATCGTGAGACTGTAACTTGTCCAATAAATATGCCAAGCCTAATCCGCCACTCAACAGAACAAGTATTTGTGCTTTCACTGCTTCCTCCGAGATGGCACCCGATGGAATAGGTCTATAAGGCTCATTGATGGCATCGATATCCTTGTCATAATAGTCATTCAACGTTTGGGTATATCCTGTTAATAGCGGTCCAGATAGCAACATACACAAAGCAGCTTTCGAAACATTATCCAAGTTCCACTCAAAGTTACCCGACGCCGCTGCACCACAAACAACTCCCCAAATAAGCGGTATCCAGGTGACTGGCTTCATCAACTGCAGGTGAATCCTCCACTTGGGTATATCCTTTTCTGAAGAAGCGCCTTTCATGCCCAATAACTGTCGATAATTCGAAGAACTATCCGACTTATTGGTTTGTTTGTCTAGTGTGTCTTTTTCCGTAGCGTACACGGACAATCTTGACCTTTTTGGAGCACGAGACAACGACACTGGTTTGTTACCATTGGATAGGTGAATGAAACTAGAGGACAAGTGTCGAGTTCTTTTCCACTGACAAGGACAATAACGAAACGTAGAATAGGTGGATATCCAACAAGTCCACATTGGTTAAGTTGTCTTTCTCTACACACACACAAAAAAAAACCCCTCCTAAAAATCCACCACAAAGGATGACAACGTGACTTTTGGTGGTCTATGGATTCCTTGCATTTCTTCAAAATATCACTTGTCATCATTCAGTGTTTCGAAAAACTATCCACAATTAAAAAACAATAATCTATTCTTTCAATAAGTCAGTTGACCTCAAGCTATATCTTCACGACAATCAATATCCTTTTTACAAAGAGGACAAGACTTGTCCAATGCTAGCCATTCATCGATACATTTCTTATGATAATGATGCTACATATCATGCAATAACAAAAGATACATTGTGAAATGGAAAACATGCATACCTTGCAAGGTAAGTGACGAATCATGTCGCCGTCAATATAGTCCGTAAGACAAATCACACAACTCGTATCTTCTTCTCTCTCAAAGGAGCCATGAACATAACTGGAACATGGAAGACTGTTGATTTGTTCTAAAGTTGCCGCTCTGCCACGTCTACGTTGTGTGCTCTCCGCATAAGGAAGAAGTAACCTGATAAATAATGGTAAACAGCACATAATAAGACAGAAACACGCCAATGGAAGGCCAAGCAAAGCATAATAGATCACTACCAAAGCCAAAACAAGTCTATACAAATGAGGAGCGGTTTTGTTCTATCTGGCATGAGCAGAGAAACTATAAAACAAACAAGCAAAAACTTACACATGTTTCACACTCCGATAACCAAATAGAGCCAACAATAAACCAGACTAAATAAAAGGCGTTTAAGAGACGTAGCCATCGAGACACCAACTCGTTATGATACATGGACTCAAAGAGAGTATTCCCACCCTCTTCGAAACTCGCGCCAATCTCTGAAGGACCTTGATAAATATTTTCGGCACGAAATAATACTCCTGAAGAGCCTGCTTCGACTCTTTCTTCTTCAGAAAGACTTTCCAAAGAACCAGAAGCGAAAACTCTAGAGTAACGTGAGCCCACCAAGTTCAGAACAAGTGAAAATAGCTGTATAAAAATTAAAACACATATCCAAAAGTGTAAAGGACGATCACAGGTTTGCTTCCAGCTAAATAAAAGTACCAATAACTCCGCTGTTAACTCGCTCGTAACTAAAAGAACGGTTAGAAGTCTCCCTGCTGGCAGTAAATCTCGCTGAAAACGATCCACCACATTATTGCGAACCCGGGTGCTTTCCTGACGAAGTAGTCTTACAGCTTGACTACTTGAACGCCTATGATGGTGTGCCCTGGAAATATTTCTTGGACTTTCTAAAGTTACCCTGCTATCGGTCGAGGTTCCGGTGACATTAGAACCTTGCGTCCTCATATTCCAAGAAGCTAAAAATATGTAAACCTCACTTGCCTTTGGTAACGTAGTAAATACCTACCTCCTCGTTCTCTTCCCAACAATGGTGAGGTTGGCGAACTTGACATGGAGTTCACCAAACGAAAATGGCCTTTTGTGCCTTTTCCTATCGATCTCCTTTCCACGTGTTGTTGTTCGAATAGACATGTGCCTCATTAGTTACAACTATAAAAAAACCCACTATTGAAGCTCATTTCTTTATGGATACTGTGTACAGACATAACAATGTGATAATATATTGTGAAGAGAATGTCACGATGAGCTCTTCCAACTCTTGTTGTGCACAACTCTACTGGAAAACCTTGGAATCAAGGGGGATCGATATCTAGCCAAAAACGGATTCTTTCATTGAATTCATAAAAAAGGCTTTAAAAATTTCAATGATACTATGGATATATAGCTATATTGTGATGTTCACTATCTAGTTGAAAAGCAGAACAAATGTAGGTTCTTACAACTGTTTCTAGGTAGAGTTTGTGTGCCTTTGAAATGGCGCCATGACAAGAAAAAAAAAGAGAGAAAATGACAACACTTTGGAAACATCTTTTGGTCCGCCTTGGAGGAGGATGATCGGTCGATTCCTGCTTTGGCACCGAAATGGTCGACAAAGGCTTCCAAGCTTGTCTAGTCATGTAAAAACAAAAGTTGGTTTTCGCTGCATATCAACCGGTGAATATAACCACCAAGTGGATGTACAAATAGAGAGGTATTTTTGGTTTAGTCTGTTTACGTATTTTACCTTGCTCCAAATGTAGAGCTTCTCAACTGAGTCCGATGGAATATGACTATCAGCTTCCGGAAGAAAGAATTGCGCTTTCTCCAGCAACACCAAGGGATGCTTCCAAGTTGTTGGTTGCTGCTTGTAGGACAGGAGATATCATAGCTGATAGCACGTTTCGTGACTTGGATCAGTTTCTACCCAGTAATGCGGTACTCATCACCAATGACTCCAAGGTCATAGCAGCTAGACTATTCATGAACAAGGTGGAAACGGGAGGTTTCGTTGAAATTTTTTGCTTAGATCCCATTTCCAAAACAACCTCAGAGACGTTGGAAGCCACCAACAGTTGTGAGTGGCTATGTTTTGTGAGGGGAAGAAATGTCAAGCAAGGCATGCAGCTGATGTTGCAAGACGACTCTTTTCCACTGAAAGCAGATATACTGGAAAAACGAGAAAGAGAAGCTCGAGTTCGTTTTACGTGGAAGTGTGATGGAGAGTATAAGTTTCGCGACATTCTAGACAAGCACGGGGTTATTCCACTACCGCCGTACATGAAAAGGAGTGTCACAGAAGCTGACCGAATTACCTATCAAACAGTATATGCAAACAACGAAGGAAGCGTTGCTGCACCGACCGCAGGACTCCATTTCACACCACAACTACTTTCCAAACTCAAACAAAAGAATATATCCATGGTGAGGGTAACCTTGCATGTAGGAGCTGGAACCTTCTCTCCTGTTCTTGCGGACTCCGTTATGAAACACGATATGCACGATGAGCGCTTCCATGTGACTTTGACAGCTTTGAAACAACTAAGAGAACTTTGCCGACAAAATAAGCCTTTTGTTGCAGTTGGTACAACCAGTGTCCGTACCTTGGAAACGCTTTATTGGATAGGTTATCAACTGATAACTTGCAAGGATTTCAAATTGCGTCAATGTCCCACAGAAGATCTGTTTCTAGGGCAATGGTTTCCCTATGAAACGGAGCCATCTATCATGCAACAGCGTGGTTCCACATTTTATGGTCATTTTCCTAAAAGATTGGAAATTTTGGATGCCCTAGTTGGCTGGCTGGAGGAAAGATCATGCGACAATATCATGGGAAGAACGAAACTTATTATCGTTCCAAACTATCCGTTTTTCATGTGAGTAATAGTTTTTGTCGCATCTTGTACTGAATGATATGTTTAGGGTCGATGCAATGATAACCAACTTCCATCAACCTCGTTCCACTCTACTCATGCTCGTAGGTGCATTTTTGGGAAGCAGATCTGCATTGTTCCATGTATATCGCCATGCTCTGGATAGCGACTATCGGTTCCTAAGCTATGGCGATGGTTGTCTTCTTGCACCCGTCGAATTTTTTGAGAAAACACAATAAGAATTACGCGAAACGACGAAATGTAAAACACGAATTCCACTGTGTATACTAGGGAAAAATTTCTTGGACACGAATTCATCCCCAGAACCAAATATCCTGCACATATCTTTTCTCATCGGATAACTTTTTCAAAAACTTTTTGGCATCTTCCTTGTTACTGCAATGATACTCACTCAAAATATCGGACAACGACTCTTGGACACCTTTTGCCATATTCGCACCATCTCCACATACGTAAATACGAGAAGAAGGATGACTGCAAATCAAACGGTTCACTTGCTCCGCATGTTTCTTTAAAAGGTCCTGTACATACATCGCATCGTCCGTGGACCGTGAATAACAAACGAAGAGCTCCGCATTGGGTAACATGGACATGTCGTTTTCTATTTCATCTAAATACCACTGGAATTCACCAACTTGTCGGCATCCAAAAAACAAATAAACCTGTCCCATCGAATAGTCTCCTGTTGCCGTTTTCAGGATGGAAGTGTACTTTCGTCTTCGCTGCTGAATAAACCCTCGAAAAGGGGCCAAACCTGTTCCCGCACATACCATCAGATAGGGAACATCCAAATTCTCCGGTGGACGAAAATGGTTGCTAGGACGATGAAAGATTGTCAACTGTACATCGTCAAGCGACCGTTTGTCCCATTGTGTACAAATCCTGTCCAATGTTCCAGTAGCATGACCTTTTCTCGTCCATCTCTTCCCAGCAATAATGTTATACTGAGCCAAAGAAAATACAAAGTCAATCGTGTTCTCTTTCGACTCGTAGCAAGACGAAGCTGAATAATATCTCGGCATTAAGAAAGGTAAACCATCCAGTACTTTCTCTAAAGGCGGTTCACATGATGGAAATGCCACGAGAAGGTCCAATAAAGATACTCTTTCTCGTATAAAAAGACTGCGATACGTATCCCTACCAACATCCGAACTTAGTAACAAAAGGATACGTCGCTCTCGCTCATCCACACAAAATTCACCAAGCAAACGTAACAAGCTTTTCTTTGGTGGTGAAAAAAGATCAAACTGCTTTCGTAAAGCAGAAGAAACTTCAAAAGACTTCGGTGGTGCAGATTTGGTGTCCGCAACATACAAGTTGTCAGTAACATTAAAGCGATGCAGCAACCAAGACACAAGATGACTATCGTTTTCAATAAAAAAACCGAAAGCGTCGCCGGGAGAGTAATGAACCGACGAGTTGGGTTCAACTTCAAAATGCCATACTGGCTTCAACGAGTCCTTTAAGCTTAAACGTTTTGCCTCGCAAATTTTTGCCTTCACAGGACTGTCTTCAGGAGAATAACGAAAATTACACTCAGAGACATCGCCTTGGGTAAATTCCTGTTTTGGAATCACCCGGTAGCGCTCAGGAGGAAGAGAAGGCAGCGTCACAGTAGACTCGTCGCAGTTTGGAATCGAAGTTAAAACTGACTGAATGTATTCAGATAGTGTTCCTGAGCACGATTTCAAAAAGTCTGCGTCAGAGCCCTGCTCTAAAGGATCATCATAGACCTTCAGAGACTCAAACCGGGATGTCAGCTCGACTCCGTCGGGCATGCCAAAATACGAGAACAGAAAGGCCGCGAATAAATTTACAATTTACGAATCAGCTTCCTGGATCTTTATTCTACCTACTCTAAAAATCCACAATGTGACAGAAGTAAGATAATATTAAATTCATTAACCAAGAAAAATTTTTGCCAAAAATGAGTTTTGTATGAGTCGCTGCGATGGTTGAAGAAAAAAATTCGTGGCTAAGATGGCGATTTAAGAATTAAAGTTTATTTATTGTCTGAAACGAAACATTTATATCTTTAAAATGTGATACAATCAATTTATTTTGTACATTTTATTTTTAAAAAGATGTCATCGAATCAGAAGCCAATGGCGTTTCTCCCCCTTTTCAGATAATATCGGGAAAAATTATTTATTCTGCTTTTTTCGTGAATTATATGTTAAAAAAAATTAACCAAGATACTAAAATAAGCTTGTTTTCAGTCTCTTTTATGTAGAGACAGTTGTTACTTGAGTGTTATAAAATAATTTGATTTCTTCTTAGTCGAATAACTGAAGGAGTTAGTGTTAGTTTTCCATTAAATTATTCATTCAAAACGTCGTATTTTAGCCTAAAGAGCCTTGTAGTGCTGGGAAATTTTAGTGTAACTGCAAGTTTTGTAAAGTATTCTAGTCCCGCAGGCGTGGTATTGATTTTCGAAGATTAAACTTTCGCAAGTACTATTATTTGTGACATGCAATACACAGAACCTTGTAAAGTCTAGCACACGAACAAAGTATTGCAACTATATTCTTTTGTTGGTATATGTTTATAATACGTATCTCTCACCTTTGGAGGGTTGCTTCATGTACATTCTATGGTTTTTGTCGCGATATCTTTTTAAGGTTGTTTTATATTATGAAGTAGTTTACTATCAAAGAGACACAACAAAGGAAACCAGTGCTTTTTTCTTTAAATTTGATAAATTGTGTTCTTTTCCACTCCAGCTTGCACGAGGTTACAGCAGCGCCACGAGCCATCTTGAAATAATTTGTCTCATCGACAGCTTCTGGAACCCTCGATCATCCTTTTAAAAGAATTTCACGTGAAATTCATTATTTCTTTTTCAACGTGCAAAAATGTCTCAGGAATACCAGCTCACCTACTTCAATATTCGTGGTTTAGGCGAACCTGTTCGTCTACTATTTGAAGACAATGGCATCAAATACTCGGAAGAGAGGGTAGAAGCTGGCGAGCAGTGGCAAAAACTCAAGCAAGAAGGTGTGTCTTCTGGCAAGATCCCCTTTGGTCAGATGCCTGTATTGCGCGATGGGAGCATGTATTTAGCGCAGAGTGGTGCAATACTTCGTCATTTAGCGAGAAAACATAACCTCTATGGAGACACGGAAGAAGAGAAAGCGTTGGCGGATATGATCAACGACTTTGCCAACGATCTTCGAACTCCGTATGTGCGCATGATTTACAGTGATACGTGGAAGGAGATGTTACCCGAGTATTTGGAAACGGCGAAGAAGCAATTGGAGTTATTGGACAAGTATTTGACTCGTCGGGGCAAGTCTTATAGCGTGAGCGACAAGCCTTGTTTCGCTGACTACAACTTGTTGGCCATGTTGGATTGCATGTATCGTTTAAAGGTAAGTATGGGTGGGTAGGGAGATGGATGGAGAATGACGTGGTTTTTTTTGGTTTTAGGAGGATCTTTTTGACTCGCTTGGGTCGGTGAAACAGTATTATTTGCGGATGAAGCAACGTCCCAATATCGCTGCCTATATGCAATCCAATCGAATCCCAGAAAAAGTCAACAATGTGCCTCGTGGATAGAAATAAACTTTATCTTATTATGCTCAGAAGGAGAAAATCTCCACATTTCTTTCTTTCTTTCTCCTTTTCACACAACACAGACACAAACACACATAGAGACCATATCTAGGCATATATCTAGATGGATTATCATCTGCTCACTATACAAAAGAAGAAGAAGAAGAAAGTGTCCAGGACTTGCAAATCATTTCTACATAGTTGGAGATGATACCGATAGTTTTGTACACATGAAAAGAAAATATGGATGGCCAACATCAAGTTGCCAAGCAACAAACGCAATTTTCATGCTCTTCGGTTATGATCCCTGGAAGAAGAAAGTGGTCTCTCCTCGTTATTACTGTTATTATTATTATTATTATCCCCTGCTCTGTCTTCCAATACACTCCAACGACGGTTCATCACTTGCCTGGAAATCTTTTCCGAGTCACTTTCTACACAATGACGCCTCATTCTTTCCTCGTATAGAACTGGATCCATATCCAATAACAATTTTTGCAGTGATTGAGTAAGTTCATGTACGTTAGTGCTCCAATGAAATGAATTTTCGATCAAAGGCCCCATAATAATAGGCATCAATTCCTCGCGATGCCTTTCCAACGCATCGAGAATCGTATCGTTGTTGCCCAAAATCACCAGCGCAAGTTCCGCCACATCGCAATGCTTCGACGACATACATTTTGCTAATCGATGAAACATGGGCTTTAATATCGGTTCGATGACCTCGGACTTTACTCTTTCAAGAATTTCTTCCAGTTCATGCAGAAACAATGTTTCTTTCTTTGCCGAAGTTACTGGCCAATATTTTAACAACGTGGTGATTGCCGGTACCGCCAAACTTGTATCCTTTTGAATGAATTGCACCATACAATATAACAGTTGCTTGTGATAGGTCACCAATGTTCGTGGTTTATGGAGAGGTAAAATGGCTCTATGAAAAAACTCCTTGTGTTCTTGTTTCAACGGCAATGAGAATCCATTAATAATAGAGCCTAAGATTTCCAAAAGTTCTGCAATTCCGTTTTGTCTTTCTGTTTCAAATACAAAAGGATGGAATACGACGTTGGCGATTGCCATTCGGATGAACTGTCGCAACGGCATAAACTTTGCATAGATGCGATGCAAAATAGTTCTCAAATATTCTCTTTCCCTTGGGTCATCGGAGTCGAATAGTTGTAATAGTTTTATGATGAGACTCTTATCGATATATTCCAATGCCAACTAGAACAAGCCGTTTCAAACTCGTTTCTTTTTTGTGCACAACAAGTCTACTTACTTTCGGGTCAGTATCTCTAGAAACCACAAACTCTAGAAACAAAGTATAGACTGGCAACAAATGAGGCCATGCAGGATCTGGTCGAGGCTCTTCTTCGAGTTCTTCCACAGGTGCTTCTGCTTGACAAGCCGGTTGCACTTTTGGAGGCAAAGATCGAAAAATATTGCAAGTTATCATAGTTATTACAGGTCCATATGTTTCTGGAGTGAATACTCCTGATTTTGTTTCCGCGAATTCCACCAGTTCCAACAGCGTTTTCCTCTTTATCTCCTTTTCCTTTTCGAAAGCGTTGGCATAAGGCCCCGTAAAGTCAAACTTTACACTACAGAGCTCTAGTTTCTTTATAAATAAGGCCTTTTGTTCATTTTGGTTGGATACATCCCGCAACAACGGCAAGGGATGGACAAACATAGCCAGTTCTTCTTCAGAGGGTCGAGGCGACTTGAGGTCCGCAGAGGTCTTTTTGAAGTGACGAGGCGAGTTGGGTTTCATCCACAAAGGCGGCGTCCCATCGATGTTTTCTTTCGTTGACTGGTCATATTTCGTGAACATTTTTGCCACGGGAGCATGTGGAGAAGAAGAAGAAGAGGAAGAAGAGGGAGGAGGAGGAGGATGGGAGGCAGTTGTTGACGAGGCGTTATCATCTGCTGGTGGTCGTTGGGAAGTTGGAGTTGCAATAGCAGCAGCTTCTGTTGTTTCAGAACTAGTATTATGTTTTGTCATATTTCACGTCGTTAGGCAGACATCGCAGTTGGAGTCGGCATCCTCCAAAGACACACCCAAGTTGTTGTTGGTGGTGATGGGCCAACGCTGGAAAACAACGACAGTTGCCATTCCGTGTTTTGTGTGTGTTCTATGCCATCCTCGACCAATAGATAGACAGCATAAAAGATTTATTCAAAGATGCTCTTTTTTCATCTATCCACTTCACCAAATACAATATCTTGTGTTCCAATCATAGTAACTACATCGGCAACCATATGTCCTTGACACATATGATTCAAAGCGGACAAATGATAAAATCCAGGAGGCCTTATACGACAACGATAAGGTCGATTGGTGCCATTGGCTATCAAATAGACGCCAAATTCTCCTTTCGGTGCTTCCACAGCTCGATAAGTTTCTCCAGCAGGAACTGCATAGCCTTCACTATAAAGTTTGAAATGATGAATAAGAGACTCCATAGACTGCTTCATGTTGGCTCTCGAAGGAGGAGATATCTTTCGATCGTCCACCTTTATTTCTCCTTCGGGCATCTGATTCAAACACTGGACAATAATGGCAACGCTCTGTCGCATCTCTTCAATTCTACAAAGATAACGATCATAACAGTCTCCATTGGTGCCAATAGGAATAGTAAAGGAAACTTCATCATAGGCATCATAAGGCTGAGACTTTCTCAAATCCCAAGCAATACCCGAACCTCTCAACATAGGACCAGAAAATCCAAAATTCACCGCATCTTTCGCAGTCACTATTCCAATATCCACCGTACGTTGTTTCCAAATACGATTGGCAGTAAGTAACTCTTCAATCTCATCGATGCGAGCTGGAAACTGCTCACAAAAGCGATAAATGTCATCCGATAAGCCTAATGGAATATCATATTGGACACCGCCTGGTCGTACATAAGCGGAATGGAGACGAGCACCAGAAGCTCTTTCATAAAATTCCATAAGTTTCTCTCGTTCCTCAAAAGCCCATAAGAAAGGTGACATAGCTCCTACATCCATCGCATGAGTAGTTATAGCTAAAAGATGATTGAGCAGTCGCGTAATCTCTGCAAATAGCGTCCGTATATATTTCGCTCGACGAGGAACTTCAATCTTCAAAAGTTTCTCCACTGCTAAAGAATAACACTGTTCCTGAGCCATCATAGAAACATAGTCCAAACGATCAAAGTATGGAAGTGCTTGCAGGTAAGTCTTGTATTCAATCAACTTTTCTGTTCCTCTATGTAACAGTCCAATATGCGGGTCCGCTCGCTTGACCAACTCGCCATCCAACTCGAGAACCAAACGTAACACACCGTGGGCAGACTAGACTATTTAGTTATCCACAAGTGCAAGGAATATATTGCTTACTGGATGTTGAGGTCCAAAATTCAAAGAAAAGTTCTTAAACTCCACTGGATTCTCACAAGTGGCACGAAGCCGAGAAAGTTCAAATTCTGTCAGTTGCTCTAATTGTATATCTCCAGCTGCTTCCTGGATTCTTTTTTGTACCTGGGGATCAGGTACTAGTTCATATACCTTTTTTCCCAAGGCTTCCCCTTCATAAGGATCCGTCACCAACAACTTTTCCCGAGGAATAGACTCCAACTGCTTGTATGCTTGAAGCTGCTCTTGGGAAATCTTATTGGCTGCTATTATTGAACTTGAATGCAAACTTTTCCATCCTTTTGCAAAGTGTTTTACCGTATGTCTCAACATGTACACACCAAAAGCTACCACCGACCAAACCACCAACCACAAGGTGAGCGCTCCTCCAACACCAAAAAAGAAAAGCCCAAATGCTGCGTTGGTTTATCGCAATTGTGGTGGTGCTTTGCGCGGATATGAAGTTGGTACGAAAAGACATCGACAAAACAGGGTCAGGTACTGTAAAACTAGTACCTGAAAATAGTGACGATATGTGGGAGCTGTACAACCTTATTACCGCTGGGGACTTTGTACGTGCTTCTACCATAAGAAAAGTGCAAAAAGAACTGTCTTCAGGTGCCACAGAAAACGAAAGAGTGCGTCTTTTCCTTACTATTCAAGTAGATGATATAGAATTTGACGCTCAAGGATGTGAACTAAGAATAAGTGGGAAAAATGTTGTGGAAAACGAACATGTAAAACTGGGCGCTCACCATACGTTGACCTTGGAACCACAACGCGCCATTTCTGTTGGAAAGGAGAGTTGGGATGAATGGACCTTGCAGCGTATAAAAGACGCTTGTGACCCTTCCGCTAATGCAGAAGTAGCTGCAGTATTGTTACAAGAAGGTCTGGGTTTGGTTTGCGTGGTGAGTCGCTCGTTGACGTTGGTCAAAGCCAAAGTGGAAACTGCCATACCTCGAAAGGGAAAAGATGCCGCCTTCAACAGAGAACGAGCACTTGCCAAATTCTTCTCACAGTTATTCCAAAGCTGCGTGCAAAATATCAATTTTCAAGTCATCAAAGTTCTCATTATTGCTAGTCCTGGTTTCGTGAAAGACGAGTTTTTCAAATTTTTTTTCGAAGAAGCAGCAAGACGAGACCTTCGAGCAGTAGTATCTTTCAAGTCAAAGGTTATTTTGTGTAATATCTCTTCAGTTACAAAATGGGCGTTGGAAGAGGTTTTGAGTGACGATGCGTTAAGTAAAAAGCTGGAAAATGTGAAAGCTTTGGAAGAAACTCGTGCACTCAACACATTCTTTCATACGTTCGACTCCTGTCCTGAAAAGGCAGCGTATGGATGGGATGAAGTATCTCTATCCGTGGAATTGGGTGCTGTAGATTCTTTGTTTATTTCGGATGAAGTATTTCGAACTTCCGATGTTACTAGACGAAAACAGATTGCGGAAATGGTGGAAAATGTGAAACAATCAGGAGGGAAAGTGTTTATCCTTTCAACTATGCATGTCAGTGGGACGCGGTTAAAAGAGCTGACTGGAATTGCTGCCACGTTAAGGTTTCCACTTCCTGAATATGAATAAGTTTTACAACTTAAAAACCATTTGTATCCAATGGAAACTCGAAATATTTTCACACTATTACTGAGAAAGGGCGTTGCTAGAGAGACAGTGAATCAGTTGCGATGAGCTCTATATGGATTCAGTTTCTTATGAAGATATTCTCTGACATCGAAACTTGATACTTGTCAATCCCTCAATACCGGCTTCAACAATGTCATTATCTTCTAGAGGACCGACACCTTCCGGAGTACCAGTTAATAGGAGGTCACCCTCATACAGCGTGATAAATTTGGTTGTGTAAGATATCAGTTCTTCTATACTGAAAATCATATCTTTGGTGTTTCCTGATTGTTTTATATTGCCATTAACCTTTACACCTTGTAAGTTGGCTTATTGAAGAAATAAAACACAGCGACAGACCTTGAGCCACAAGTGCAGATCACGTGGGTTGGGAACCTTTTGGGCAGGTATAAGGTCGCTCATAGGGAGAAAAGTGTCACATCCTTTGGATATCGTCCACGGAGTTCCTTCTTTCTTTGCTTGTGCTTGCCAATTCCGAGCTGTCACGTCGATGCAACATACGTATCCTGTCACAAAATTCATGGCTTCTTCCTGCGACACACGTTTGGCAAGTTTGCCTATGACCACCCCAAGTTCGACTTCATGATGTACTTGGGCACCTACAGGAAGCAAAATGGGATGATCGCCTCGTAGATAACTGGAAGTTGGTTTCAAAAACAAAATAGGATCGCCCTTTGTGCTGCCAACTGCAGCACCCATCTCCTTTGCATGTTTCTCATAATTACGTCCAACACAAACTGCTTTGGTTCCAACTTTATCGATCAACATATTTGATATGCGCGTTGTGACAGATTTTGAAGAAAACAAGCGTATAGCCCTGAGTTGGGGTATCATCGCTCCATGGAAACCCAACAAGAGCGTTGCCATTTCCAGGGCCTTGGCGGTAGAATAAGGATTGAAGGGATGTATTTGGTGTCTCTGTTGACTGCATTTATGTCTTTGTCTATTCGTTGTATAAAGTTGGGGAAACATTTGTCTCTTCTCTATTTCCATCATTGACAATTCAACAAAGCCACAAGGTTGTCCCTCGAAAAGAAACTGGAAATACTTGATAACTGCTAAAAGTACTCACTATTACTGAATGGACTGCCGTGGTGTAAAGGTTATCATTCCAGCCTTCCAAGCTGGAGACCCGGGTTCGATTCCCGGCGGCAGTAATTGTTTTGTTTTTGGAATTGGCGAATCCTGCTGCGTGGGATCGTTGCTGGTACAATCTTCTCCCGGTTGTTTTAAGTTTATCATGCCACCTTCGAAAAGTACCAATACTGGAGTAGCTTATGCTTTGGACTTTGATGGTGTGCTCTGTGATAGTTGCTTGGAACTAATATGTTCAGCGTTGTTATCTATTCAGTCCAAGTGGCCACAAGTTTTGCAAGGTATATAATATATCCATGCACTTTTCGAAAACGTTTCATCTAAGTTTCTCTCTACTACGATAATGATAACCACGAAAGACATAATACCGAATCCTATATCGCCTCCTGACTGGCTCGTAAACAAGCTTCACAAGTTGAGGCCGTTGGTCGAAGTTGGCTACGAAATGATTCTTCTAGGTCTGTTAGTGCTAGACGAACAACGTGCGAGTATTCGTTCGCAGCAAAAGTCACGACCACTAACTGTGGGAGAGATTATGGAAAACTGGCATAGCCAGATCAGAGATCAGTTGTTTCGTGAGTACGAGACAAGCGAGTCGGAGCTCGTCGATCTATTTGGTACAACTAGGGATGGGTGGATGGAACAGGATTTGCAAGGATGGTTAGGGAAACATCGATTGTAAGTGTTTTCGTTGCCAACTTGAGTAAGCATGGCTCATGTTTTCGCAGTTATCCGGGGATCGTGGATGCCTTGAACTTTTCAGAGTCGCCTATATTTATTGTGACGACCAAAGAAAAGCGTTTTGTTTGCGAGTTGTTGAAACACGGCGGTGTGGAGTTGGAAGAACAACGTATTTTTGGGTTGGATTCGGGTAGTAAACTTAAAGTCCTCAAGTCGCTTCTCCAGTTGGATGAGGTGAAAGGTCGAACGTTGTAGTAAGTATATCAAGAAAAGTCGTCTAGTACAAGGACAGAGTTTCAATGTATGTAGTTTTGTGGAAGATCGAGTGGAAACATTGGAGAACGCTTGTTTGACCATGTTGGGAACGCCTGTAAAGTTTTATTTGGCTTCTTGGGGTTACAATACGGAAGAAATGCGAGCTCGAGCTTGTAAGAATCCACAAATTGAAGTGATTGACTTGCAGACTTTTGTGATGAAAATGCAGTAATAGCAATATATCCATTGTATTCCTTATCTCTTCTATGCACTCCAATTTTATCGGATAAGAAAATCTTGCAACGAAAGCAAAGAGGCTTCTGGATCTTGTATGGTCGCAAGTTTATCGAATACAACTTGCAACTGCCTTGTCCATGTCTCCAACTGAGATAAACGTGGAGCACTTTCTGCCTGTAAAAAGGCATCGTTCAACATTTGGGCAACGACTTCACGTTTGGATAAATCCAACAAATAACTTGCTGGTGAGTTGATCGGGTCTTCATAAGCCAACAAGGACGAAATCTCACTGAGATAGTTGGCACTTTCTGCGTCATCTTCACTAGTAACCAATTCCATAAGTTGCGTCTTTCCAAGTTCCACGGCCTTGTCCACTCTTCCTTTGCGAATCCACTCCACAAACTTTTGACATAAAAGTTGAAAGACTACCTTTTTGTTTTGACAAACACTGGGATACGCTTGTTCCATTTCTTTCATCGCGTCATCGATGTTTCCATGATGGATAAGACTACATATTCGATGCCTGGAAACCGACTTTTGGAGTTGTTCGTTAACCCATTCACCTTGATTGGAATCTCTTGAAAATGATACTGCAGTAGATGTATATCCTTGATGTACCAAATAGTCTAAAATATCGTTCACCAGCTTATCCTCTCCAATAGGAAGTTGTCTACTATAAATCCTCGATAAGAGGTCCAACTTTTCTTGTTTGGCATACATCACAAGATCAAACACAAACTCTTGTCCACCAAAATTGGCTTCGACTATTTCTCCTGGTGTCTGCAAACCTACCGTAGGATATAGCGTCCCTCCAACACCTCGAAAGGCAATAGGAAGTGCCAAACCATTCTTTGTAAAGAATACAACACCTTTCATCAAGTTCCAACAACATCCTATGACATCTCCTGTTGTAAAAGTTGGGCCATAAGGAGTTCCTGTACCCGAGTCTCGGAAAGCATTCCCGTCATCGCCATGATAGCCCAAAGAGTTGCACTCCCAACCAGGTAACCTGTTGAGACTAACGTTGGCTGCACTCAAACCAATACCAATGAAGCCGTCCCTTCCTGCACTAACAACTTTAATTTCAAAATAAAATATGGCACAACCACTAGGAACTGGAAAGAGCGTCCTCGCTGCAGCAGCGTCCTCGTTTCTTTTCCCAGGTCCTTGGTATTTTAGACAGAGGTTCTTTTTTGTCAACTCCAAATATTCACATTTGTCTTTGTTACACCAAGCACTAGGCAACTTGGAAAGAAACTCACTAGGAAGGTTCCCTACTACACAACCGTGGACTGGAACTTGCAGGTCGTCATAAAAATGTCTCTCCATGTATTGGTGGTGGTTTATTTGCATGCAGACAACTTGAACTCACTATACAAAATACTTTGTGTTCAATAAGTGGCTAAAGTAAGTCATAACTAGAAAGCTGCCGAGTGTTTTGGGTGTGATGACAACATTTCCTCTTTCCCCAAGTCTCGACTTTTGCATGAAATGTTTCTGTGTGTGTCTCTCTCTCTCTCTCGTTCTCTTTCCGTTGGTTGGCTGGTTAGTGTTTGTTTCTAAAACATGAATAGGAAAGCGACTCTTCTTATTTATGCTACAAGACAAGCTAATATTCTTCTAGGAGGAACAAAAGAGTTCCTTGCATGCATTACCAACTCATTGTGGATCATCAGCACGTCTCCCTTTTTCCAACCAAAGGCGACACATATTTCATTCATTATTTGGGAACAAGTCTGCAAGTCTTCTGGAGGCAGTGGAGTACCATCTCCAAATGTTACAGCTTTCGTTGGGTCATTTCTTTTGTCTTTCCAACCTTGATAAGCTGCAATCATCGAATTGAACCAGGTAGGTTTCCCTATCTCAGAGTTATGCTTCACTGCCGGCAATATTGTAGTAACCTTTAAACAACCATCTTCAAGCCATTCCAATTCGGAACCAAGTTCATGACAACGCTTCTCCAACTCTTCACGACTGTTCACCGCATACGTCGATCGCCATCCTCTTCCAATGGGAGTGGAAGGATCATCCTCTTCCGGCATAATTCTCGTATATTTGATGCCCTTTTGTTCCAATGCTGCAACAAAGTCGGGACATCGTTGCTTCATTTCTTGATATACGAGATGAGATAATAAAATTGGCGTTTCCCCTCCACGTGGAGGTTCCACATCACAATAAAAGAATAATTTCTTTGGATATTTTGGAGACTGTGCCATTTCATGATGAAAAGGTATCAACTCAGAAGGTGGAGCCTCATTGGAAGTAAAAACTCGGCCAGTCACTTGTTTTCGTGGAGCAGCACCTCCGATGTAGGGAAAGTCTTTGAAACCAAAGGCTCCTACCATACTATCAAAATCTTCTGGACTGTGAACTGGGAAACCTCTAAATAGAATAGCTCCATATTGACTCAGTAATTTTTGGATAAAAGATGTGTTGTTTTGGAACCAGTGAATCCATTTTGTGAACTCCCACTCTTTCGACCCAGGGGAGAGAACCAAAGGAAAGGGCTGGTTATTGAAGACCTTTTGCTCCGGAATATCAGTCTCTAATACTGGCATGCTATCATCACCAGGGAAAACCATTGTGTGTTTTTTTGGAAACCAACAGCACCACAAAGAGTAGAAGAGAAACTTCAAGAGGACGTCCTCGAATCCAGAGAACGAGCGTGGGATATCCCAAAAGGATTTTCTGTCCCTCCGTCTCGTGGGCAGCAAAGTTGTCGAGACATCGCAGGACATGGGGAGAAAAGCTGTCCAATGGATGTCCAAAAAAAGGAAAATACCATCTTTCTCCCGACTTGGTTCCCTCGCGTCCGCTGGAAAGGAAATCTTTTTTTTTGTAGAAATGGTGGAGTTGAACAAGGAATCACAAGTTGATGAAATACCTGCTTTAAATGAAATACAAGAGGAGCAAAAGACCCAAGTGCAAACAACAACTAGCCAAAATGAGGCAGGTCCCAAGTCAACCAAAATACTCGTACTCTTTGAAATACTGGCAAGCATAGGCTCTATTATGATGGGAATGGACCAGTTTGTCGTGAGTGGAGCTTCTTTGTATGCACAACCTGACTTGCATATTGATTCCAATCTTTGGTCCTGGATTACCTCTGGTCCATTATTTGGAGCCATAGTAGGGAGCGTAATGTATGAAAACAAAAGAATATCGTTTACCTCACTAATACCAATGAATATAGTGCCATTCCCCACAACTCCTTGTTTGGAAGAAGGCCTACTTTTATTGTGTCTTGCATTCTTTATGACCTGGGAGTTTTCATGTCCACATTTGCTCAGTCGTATGGAGTTTTACTTGCAGGGCGTCTTATCTTTGGTGTTGGTAAAGGATCGGAAGCTATGACTCTTCCAATCTATTTGGCAGAACTAGTACCCAAATCACATAGAGGAGGACACCTGAACTTGTTTCAAACTTTTCAAATGTTTGGTGACTTTCTGGGTGCCATTGTTAGTTCTATTTTTGCAAATGTGCCTGGAACGTGGAGATACATGTTTGGTTCTGGATTTATTGCTCCTACTATTCAATTGATTGGTATGTTCTTTGTACCTGAAAGTCCTCGATGGCTGGTACAAAAAGGACGTCTAGATGCTGCAGAAAAGAATTGGAAGAGAATCAGACAGGATACACTCAAAGGCAGAATGGAGTTTGAAGAAATGAAGGAAAAGGTACAAGAAGAGCGTTGCAACGAACGCAGTTTCTTTTCCGTCCTGAAAGAAGTTGTCTGCAACAAACGAACTCGTGCAATGTTCATTTTCGGAGGATTGCTTCCTTTTGCATCCTTATGGAGTGGTTCCGCAGCAGTGGGTTATTACATGTCGGACCTCTTCAAAAGTTTGGGACTTACGGACAAAAAATCCATCTATATGCAGTTGCCTGTCGAGTTTGTGAACTTTTTATCTGTTTTACCTGCTTTTTATATTTTGGATAAGTTTGGTAGACGTCGAGTGATGCTTACCTTGATGCCTGTTTCTGTCATGGCGTTGATAATGATTGGCTTGAGTGATCTTTCGCACAGTATTACTACTCGAGTAGTTATATTCGTGATTGGGTTCTTTATCTATTATTTTTCCTACAATCCTAGTTTTGGAACCTTGGCATGGGTCGTCAATGGAGAGTTGTTCGAGTCTCATACCAGAAACTTGGGAATGGCATCTTGTGCGTTTTGGATCTTTGGGAATGCAGCCATTTCAACCTATACTTTTAGTAGACAGATCGAAGCGTACGGCACTGTGGGAACATTTGGTGTGTTTGCAGCTATTGTGTTTGTATTTTGGGTGATATTCCTCTTTGTGTTTGTGGACACTTCCAAGTTGAGCCTGGAAGATGTGAAAGAACGCTTTGAAGGTGGAATGAGCGCTATCGTAAGAAGAAATACGAGAGAAATGAAAAGACAAGTGCAACGCATTTGTGGGAAATATTTGGGAATGGAATAAAAGGGAAAATAAAAAGACACAATTGGATTGCTTTGCATATGTGTGTGGAATGACGAATCGTTGTTCCCAAGTCAACTATCGGTTATTGTATACTTTAGAAGGACATAAAAAGGCAGTTTCAAGTGTAAAGTTTTCACCGAATGGTCTCTATTTAGCTTCTTCTTCTGCAGACAAAACGATATGTGTAAGTCTGTTATTATGACGAGGTTGGGTGCAAAGCGCGCCCAAAACAAACCAAAAAAGATATATTAAAACAACTTAAGGTTTGGGACGTATTTTCAGGAAAAATAGTTGCAGTATTTCGTGGTCACCGACAGGGTATCTCCGATATAAGTTGGTCTCCCGACTCGCGCTACCTTGTGTCGGCATCCGATGACAAATTGGTTATTCTTTGGGATGTACGTGATAATAAGAGGTCGAGAATACTAAAAGGACATGGGAACTACGTATTTTGTGTGGACTATTGTCCTAGAGAGGGCGTCATAGCCTCCGGTTCATACGATAGCACGATAAGGATTTGGGATGCTGGAAGCGGCAAAAGTATTCGTTCATTTGTTGCGCACACTCCTTCTGTAACCGCAGCACACTTTAACAAAGATGGTTCTCGACTGGTTTCCAGTGGTTATGATGGTCTTTGTAAGATATGGGATTGGAGGTTAGGTGCATGTGATAAGATTTTGCGCAGCGAAGAATACCCAGCAGCCACATCGTTTGTGAAATTTTCACCCAATGGCAAGTATATCCTTACTGCATCTTTTGATAGCAAACTCCGACTGTGGGATTATGAGAGCAACAGAGTAGTGAAAACGTTTTCTGGACATGTGAACAGTCGATATTGTATCTTTTCGACGTTTGTGGCCAGTCGTCGACCTCTCATTGCCTGTGGTTCGGAAAACAATCTGGTGTACATATGGGATTTGCAGTCGGAACAAATACTTCAGGAGTTGGAAGCTCATGTAGATGTCGTTTTATCGGTATCTTCTCATCCTTGCGAGCCTATATTGGCTTCGGGTGCGTTGGAAAAGGATAAAACGATCAAATTGTGGAGAGATGACGACGCCATGTTTCCTTTTGGAGGGTGCGTTGGCGGGGAGGAATGAAAGCAACGACGTTGGGTTGTGGAATAAGAAGAACCACATGTTGAATACTAGTTGTAGTGTTTGGAATATTGGTATCATCAAGTACAATAGAGTTCCGAGCTTTGTATTCTTACAGCATCTCAAGTTATTTGCAAGCCCGAACAATGGAAACGTGAAGCGCCTTGTTCGTCGTGGCACTAGTCATAGACATATGTGTACTGCCAAAGTGGATCCTATGACCAGTACCAAAGTGGAACAACTAACATCCAAAAAGTTGAGAGTAGTCTCCGGTGTCCAACCAACTGGTTATCTCCATATTGGTAACTATCTGGGAGCACTTCGTCAGTGGGTTCTGAATCAAGATAAATACGAAAATTTGTTTTTTGTGGTAGACTTGCACGCCATCACAGTTCCACAGGATCCCAAAGGACTTGCGGATGCCACATTGAGTGCAGCTGCTCTATTTTTAGCCTGTGGAATCGACCCTTCGAAGAGCACTATTTTTATTCAAAGCCATGTCAAGGCGCATGTAGAGTTGTGTTGGTTGCTGAATTGTATCACTCCTATGGGTTGGTTGGAAAGGATGATCCAGTTTAAAGAGAAAGCACGCAAACAAGGGGAAAATGTTTCCGTTGGCTTATTCGACTATCCAGTTTTGATGGCATCGGATATTCTTCTTTATCAAGCGGATTTGGTACCGGTGGGAGAAGATCAACAACAACATTTGGAGTTGGTACGCAGTATTTCGAAACGATTCAATTCTCTTTATGGAAAAAAGAAGAAAGTTGTATTCAAGGAACCCAAGCCGTTGATTCAAGATAGCACTTCGCGTATTATGGCACTGGATGATGGGACAAGTAAGATGAGCAAGTCTTCACCCAATGACAACTCTCGAATCAATATATTGGATCCTCCTGATACTGTCAAGCGAAAGATACAACGGTGCAAGACGGATAGTTTTATGGGAATTGTTTCGGATCCGGTTGGTCGTCCAGAATGTACCAATTTATTGAATATTTATGCAGCGTTTACCGACCAATCTTTGGCACAAGCCGAAGCAACGTGTAGAGAAATGTCGTGGGGTCAATTTAAGAAGTTATTGACCGATGCTTTGATTGCTTACTTAGAACCGATACAGACAAAATATCATGAATTACGAAAGGAGGAATCCTATTTGAAACAAGTGTTGAAAGAAGGAAGCGAATATGCTTCGTCGATAGCACAAGAAACGATAGGCAAGGTGAAGGATTGCATGGGTTTTGTGGGAACGGATTGAAAAGGTTTCCAAGATATTTTGTGTTTGTGCGTGTGTATATGCGCGCAAGCTTTTGGTGGTGACTCGTGGACACATGGTTGCAAGTTGCCAGGGGTTTTTTAGGTCGATCTTTTCCGTTGGGGTGTTGCTCTCTATCGTAGAATAGAAAGCGCGTTTTTTTTGGATAAAGGCACAACAACAAGGACATTTATTTGCTCTCTCTATATATGTACAAACATATACATACCCATAGATAGATATATATACACGACGGAAAACACGACAGCAAAACAGCCATCATTCTACCCTATCGGGATCAAAATTTAAAAGATATTCCAAAAACTTTTCATAGCTTTCAAACGGCGGTGTCGTGGAAACGTCTTCGTCCTTAACCTGTCGACTTCTTTTTCCTGCTCGAATAGATTCTTCTTGTACCAATCCACAACGCGTCGTTCGCTTTTGTTCGAAACTGGAAAATGCGCTGGCCAAGTTGTCATCCTAGAATAATCCATATAGGAAGTTGTTGAGTAAGAAGATGCGATTGCTTGTGCTTACCTCATTCTTGATACATTGAGACAATACGAGAGCATCTTCAAATGCCATATTCGCACCTTGACCTAGAGAAGGAATCACTGCGTGTGCAGCATCTCCGATCAAAACCACATTGCCTTTGGCATATCGCGGGACGGGTTGCATCTCATACAAAGGACGAGCTTGAATACGATCGGCAGGAGTTGCTGCAATCGCTTGCGTCAATGCAGGACTAAATTCACTTTCTTCCAACAAACGCTGCTTGTGCTTGATAGAATAGTCGATTGCTGGTCGATCCAACGTCAACGCCCAATACATTTGGCCTCGTTCTAAGCTGGACAAGGATCCTACTTTCTTTCCATCGGCACTGAAGAAAAAGATGGATTCGTTCTCAAGAGATGGAATAGATGCCGAGCTGTTTTTTTCCAGTTCATCCGGCTGCAATACTGCGCGAACAATCATTCTTCCTGCGTAGATGGGGTCGATCAAGTGTTGCATTCCAACCTCGTTCAATACATATTTCCGAATCAAGGAACCCACTCCATCGGCAACAATCAGCGCTCTACCGACGAATGCTTCTTTTTCTTCTCCATCCTCATTACTGCTGTTTTCGTCACTTTTTCTGGTTGTGGTTTCTATGATGACGCGGTCGTTTCTTTCGTGCACCTGACAAGTAGTGTGTTGCAAATATATCCGAGAAGGAGGTACTCGCTTTGCTAACAAAGAATGCAGCGTACTCCAACGAATACAAAGAAAAGGCTGCCCATATTTACTTTCATAGTCAACCGGCATTCGGCTTTCGGTCGTTCCGCGAACACTTGTAATGGCGCGAATTTTACATCCGGTTTCCTTTTTGGTACAATTCAGTTTGTTTCTACGTACAAGTGGTAATGAATGCAACCTACCAATATCTCACTATACAGACTATAGTCGATAGCTTGTAGCGCCCTCAATCCGTTAGGCCTAAGGGAAACAGTAAAGACAGGATAAAGAAATGATGAAACAATTTTCCATACCATAAAGCTATCAACGTTCCTGTATCCCCTTGTAGTTGAGATTTGGACTCTAAAATATTTGCTTGTATTCCACAAATATTTTTCAACGCAATAAAAGTAGCAAGACCAGCCAAACCACCTCCAGAAATCCAGAGCTCTGTCATTTCTGATAACGCAACAAAAATTTGGTGGCGCGCATTTTCCCAAAAAAAAAGGCGCCACCATATTTGTGCTAGTCGTGGAGAGACGAGGAATGGAACAGACAGTTGCAAAAAAAGGGTAGCACGAGTGTTTTTTTATCTCAAAAAGAACAAGTTGCTTGTCTTGAAAGAGTGATATAGTGCATTGGTTACAATTTCATCTACGAGTTGCTGCACCAAAACCTCCTCCTCCAGGAGTGAGAATCCGAATAGCATCCCCAGGATTCACAGGAACAGAGTTTCTTCCACCAAGAAATACAACTTGTGGAGGTTGGTGACGTATAAGATAATTTTCTCCTCTAATTCCATCTTCTCCACCTGCACAACCCCACGGAGGGAATACACGTCGTTCGGAAAGTATGCTTGCAGTCATAGGCGCCAAAAATTGTATTTCTCGTATCACACCATCACCACCTCGATATTTTCCTCGACCTCCACTGTTTTCTCGAAGAAGAAACTTCAAAAGTAGCACGGGATATCTACTTTCTAATACTTCCGCATCAGTTATTCTCGTATTGGTCATATGCGTATGTACTCCGGATGAGCCATTCCAGTCGGGACCCGCTCCCGCACCCCCAGCGATCGTTTCATAATAACCGACGGTTGCATTTCCAAACGTCAAATTATTCATACAGCCTTGACTTGCTGCACAGGCACCAAAAGCTCTCAACACGACATCCACCAAACGTTGAGAAGTTAAGACATTGCCACCTACTACAGCAGCATCATTGCTAGGCTTTAATAGACTTCCTTCGGGAATTATGATGGTGACTGGATCAAGACAGCCTTGATTGAGAGGGATTTCTCTATCCACGAGACAACGAAGACAATATATTACTGCAGAAGCAGTGACGGATGGTGGAGCATTGGTATTTCCATATATTTGAGGTGTCGATCCTGTAAAGTCAAAAATAGCATTTCCTTGGTTGGGGTCGATAGTGACATGCAACTCGATGCGACTAGCGTCATCCATGTAATCAACACCTTTCAACACTACTTTGTCTTGGGTAGCAACTTGAACATCCAGTCTATCCTGTTGTTGATAATGCAGTGCCTGTTGTGCCAATTTCTTCAACATATCACGAACACACCAAGCTGCAGCAGTTTGAATATGTCGCATATAGGACTGAACTGTATTCAAAGAAAGAGAACGACACAATTCTACCAGCAACACAATTCCCTTTTGATTAGCGGCTACTTGAGCACGCAAATCCGAAATAACATCGCTTATGCAACGACAACCAGCCTTTTTTAATTCCTGAACCATTTCCTCTTCACGAAATTCACCTCGATGCACCAGTAAGAACGATTCCAAAGCCAGTCCTTCATCTGCCAAAGTCTTTGAGAATGGTGGCATGGAACCTGGAGTAAGTCCTCCAATATCTGCATGATGACCTCTAGAGGCTACAAAGAATACTGGATTCTCATCTACAAATACGGGAGTAATCACAGTAATATCTGGCAAGTGACTCCCACCAGCTACTGGATGATTGCTTAGTATCACATCTCCAGGTTTCCAGTCCTTGCCTAGTTTACGAATTTGATAACGAACGGCATCTTGCATAGAACCTAAATGTACTGGAACATGAGGCGCATTGGCAACCAAACCACCTCTATCATCAAATAAGGCACAAGAGAAATCCAATCGTTCCTTGATGTTGGTAGAAATAGCTGTTCTTTGTAAAGTTCTTCCCATTTGTTCCGCAATGGACATGAAACGATGAGACAAGATGGATAATTGAACGGGATCCACTTGTTGTCCTCGCTCATCCTCCTCCTGAGCATCACGACTACTACTATTATTATTTACATTCGTGATAGCGGTAGCCTTGAGTTGGGATTCGATGTCTCCTTTCTCGGCAAGATTGTTCTTAGGAGAAGTTGTTGTAGTAGTTGTTGGTATATGGATGACCAAGTCTCCATGCGACGTTACTGAAGCATGACAATCCGGTTCGATGACTACAGTGACTCCACCAGGAGGATCTACTACGATAGCAGGTCCCTGTATTTCTGCCTTTGCCTTTAATGCACTATACAAGTAAACAGGAGTTGGAGCATAACCTATGTGCTCAAAATAACAAGAAGATATCATACAAGGTTGTCCTGGACTGCGATCTTTTGCTTCTTCTAAATAATGTTTTTGAATGCGACTTGTAGTGCCGTGGCCTCGTACTCTTACATCATCCACAAAAACATCTCTCGACTGGATTCGAAAGCCATGTTGTGATTCATATTCACGAATAAAGGCACTCAAATAGTCTCCATCTTGAGGTTCTCGAATCATGAGACCGAAATCTGTTCCTTGATAACGAAGATGTAAAAATCGATCCAATTGGATATTTTCCAGCGGTATTCCTCGAGACTCCAATTCCGCAGTGGCTCTCTTGGAAAGTATCTCTAGTCTCTCTAGTGCTTGTTTCCAGGGAGGTTCTGGTTGGTTGTCGTCGTTTTTCTCTTCTGTCTCCGTTTTCTCGCTGTTGTTTATGGACAAACGAATGGCACAAGGTTCTTGTACTTCTACCACATCTTCCGCCAAACCCAAACCATATGCAGATAATATACCTGAGAAACGATGAACAAATACTCGCTTCATACCCAACGACCTTGCAACTGCACAAGCATGCTGACCACCAGCACCTCCAAATACTGCCAATATATGTTGAGACACATCATATCCTCTTGCCTCGGTGATAGAACGAATAGGACGACACATCGCCTCATTGGCTACTCGAATAAATCCCATCGCAACTTGTTCTACACTCCAATCCTCCGATACTTGAGGGTCTTGTTGTTTCCGAAAAGCATTGATTTCTGTGGTCAACGCTTTCATTGCTTGTCTAGAGCTTTCCACATCTAAAGGTTCGTTCTCATTCGGACCAAATATTTCCGGAAAGAAGTCAGGCAAGACACGACCTAATACTACATTGGCATCGGTAATAGAAAGATAGCCACCTTTACGATAACATACTGGACCGGGATGTGCACCAGAAGACTCCGGTCCTACCACAAATAAACCAGAACGGAAGAACAATCTGGAGCCTCCTCCTGCAGCTACGGTATGAATATCTAACTGCGGTGCTTGAACCATCACACCAGCTGTTTCGGTTTCAAATACATGTTCCAAAGATCCATCAAACCTCGATACATCGGTGGATGTTCCTCCCATATCAAAACCAACTACAGGTCTCCTTCCGGTTGTTCCTTTTTCACCGGGAATGACATCATTATCGTTATTGGCATCGCTATAATAACAAGTCATGGAATATCCAACAACTCCTCCTGCAGGACCTGATAAGATAGCTCGATAACCACTAAACTGTTCCACAGGACATAAACCTCCATCACTTTGCATGAAATGGACGCCAACACCTCGCAGCTGATTTTGAAATCCAGAACAAAAGTCATCGATATATTTGCGAATTTTCGGAGTTAAATAGGCATCGACACAACTCGTACTTGCCCTTGGAACTATCTTCAACATGGGCATAAGTTCATGACTCAAAGATAAGTGTACTGCACTTTCCACGCTTTCAACTAGTACACTTTCCACCAATTTCTCGTGCAATGGAAATGCATAAGAGTGTAAGAAAGCTACAGCTATGGAAGGAATACCCTTTTGTTTTATCTTCTCTTGAACGGCGCTCTTTAAAGTGGGCAGATGGGGAGCTTTGAGTACTTGAAAGTATCCACCGGAAAGACCTTTGACATAGATAGAACCTTTTCCAGTTTCCAATACATTATGTACCAATTCCATGTATTTAGAAAGACCTTGTGACGAACACCAGTCTTCTTCTTGTAAATCCAACAGGACTGCATCTCGAGGTATCTCTCCTTCATCTGGTCTCCATATTCGAACTCGCTCATCCACTTCCAACGTATCTACATACAATACTTGAGGTTTTTGTACTTTTAAATCGAATATTTTTGGTCTGCTTTGGTTGCCAATCTTTAATATATCCCCTAGTCCTTTTGTCGTGATGAACAAAACATGTTCTCCCTTTCTTTCCAGCAAAGCGTTGGTAGCTATAGTCGTTCCCATACGAATCCATTCTATTTGTGAACAGTCCAACGGTTGGTCTTTAGGAAACGGCCTTTCCAACGTGTCCTCTAGTATTCTTCTTATTCCTTCTGTAGGAGCATCCTTATAATTATCTGGATCCTCTGAAAGCAGTTTGAGGATCTTGTAACCTGGAGGTTTAGGTATTTCGGCATAAATATCAGTAAATGTACCTCCTCGATCGATGGAAAACCTCAACTTGCTTTGGGAAGACGACATCGTTTTTGCCAATCCAAAAGAAATTGGTTTTTCTTCTTGTCGTCGTTGGGGGCAACCAACTACCACCAAAAGTAGCAACTGCAAGGAAGAACAGAGTGTCCTAAAGAATAGCAAGTTGTGATGAGGAGAATTGGTAGCAAACTCTTGTCTTATTCCGGCAATGAAGTAAAACTTCGGGATGTTGTTTCTTCTCTAAGGGAGACGAGTAAAGCGACGGGGTCTTCCATCCGGAGTTGGCTTCGTGATATCAACCAGTGGTATGAAGACACTTACTATAAAAAGGGAAAGGTGGATCCTTTGGTACATTATATGTTACTTTGTTTTGGAGTGGGATATACCATCAATTACTCCCATATCAAACATAAAGTGGAGCATAAGAATGACGATATTGAAAGCTTGTAAAGGTCACCTTGTTGTGTTGTGGTGATGGCTGACGCATAGTTGGTGATATAGGAAGGTTTCCTTCTTTCATATATGTAATTTTTTGGTTTTCTTTGATAAAAAACAAGTTTTCCCTCCATCAACCCCAACAAATACTTGTCCTCTCCTTCAAAAGACTTTAGGAATGATTCTGTAGGGCACTTTTTCACAATATTGTTTGTATTGTTCTCCAAACTTGTTTTCCAAAAAGGTTTCTTCCACTTGAACCTTTTTGATAAGCAAATAAAGGAGACCCAAACTCAATAATAGCCGTTCCGAAGAGCCTGTAGTACCTGAAAACCCAAAGCTTGCTAAAACCACTCCCAAATACATCGGATGACGAACAAAGCGATATAGTCCTTCTGTTCTCAACTTTGCTTGAGGAACTGGAGCTGGCCAAGGTGTCAATTGCTCTTTTCCAAGATCAACTGCAGCTACATACACACACACACACGTCTATCATTCTATTCCAAACAAACTAGTGCACAAATACCTTTTATGACAATGAATAAACCTGTAAAGAGAGTAAAAGGTCCCAGTAAAAAGTTGATGAGTGCATCCGTCGAACCAGGTTCCCGCAAGATCAACAACAGTACTATGAATTGTACAACTGCATAAGGTTCACCACGAGAAAGCGCTTCTCCAGCAGCCAAGTTTGCCCAAAGTACTTTTGCTGTGGCTTTTGCTTGTTCTAATACGTTGTCCACTTGTATATTTTTAAAATAATTGGTCAACTCTTGTACTTTTTCCTTCCATTGTAAAGAACTACAGTTTTCAGTTTATATTTTCTAACTTGTATACTTACATGGAATCATTGACTCCTTGTTCTTGGTTGCTATCATCCACTTTGGCAGAGCTGGATCCTTCCTTGGTCTGTGGTTGTTTCTTCTCTGTGGCCATAGTAACCTGAAAAGGGATTATGTAATTGGATGTCTTTGCACAACAATATCTACTACAACCCAAGTTTGAAATGGAAATATGATGATTCCTAAATAGTATTGGAAAGGCAGAGAAGGCAACTCTACGAGGAGAAGGAGAAGCAGCCACGTGAAGAGACATTGCTTATTCGATTCCTTTTTGCGGACAGTTGGAAGGAATTGCGTTGGAGGATTGTTTCTATGTAAACAAAAGACATACGAGACATTTGGTAATTGGCAATGTTGGTAGGAAACCATGAAAAGGACGAAGTTTGTTCAAAAGACTTGTCGAGTTCTTCAGCAGATGGCAGCACTGTTAGTAACAAAAAAGGAGACACTTCCTTGCGGGAGGATGTTGCTCGATTTGTGAGAAAGCTGTTTTCCTTTGTGGATGACCCAAGTTGTGACGATATTGTTTCGTGGAATGAGACAGGAACAGGATTTGTGATATGGGATAGCAATGCTTTTTGCACGTAAGTAGAAACCATCCTAGACTGCCTTGTTTTTGGTTCATTCATCTTGTTTTCAGTAAGGTTCTTAGTTGTTACTTTCGTCATACCAATCTATCCAGTTTCGTGAGGCAACTGAACCAATACGGCTTTAGGAAGACTGCACACTCAAGGTAAGATACTTTAGTTGCTTCGAAGATGTGGTGGAATGAAAGTGGAAAAAGGTGGGAGTTTTGTCACGACAGCTTTCGACGTGGAAGACCTGAACTACTTGGAGAGATAAAGCGTGTTTCCGTGAGTGCCAGCGCGTCCTCCAAGTCTTGGAAGGCTTTATTACAAACCAACGTTCCTCAATATGTCGATTATGCTCCCTCCTTTGGACTGCCCTTTTTATATTCGGCTACAGACTTGCAAATGGAGTTTATGGATGGCACAGAATCAAGGCTTATGGCCCTTCAAGAGGAAGCCAAGTTATTAATGAGGAAACTAGAAGAGTCCAAGTTGCAATGTGACGAGCTAAAACTTTATATGGAATATGGAGCAGAAGATTCTAGTGCTGCAAAGAAGAAGACTGTCTCCCAAGGCGGGGAGCCATCAGAACCAAATAATAATAATAATAATACGAATACTACGACGTTTACTAGTACTGATCATAACAATAACAACAACAATAATAATAATATTTTGGGTATGTGACGTTTTTGGTATTTTTTATGTGGACTATAGATATTTTTTGGTATGTATAGACAAGGACTACTTGGTTGCTATGGATGGATTATCCAAGTTGGCTCCAAGTCAAGAACAGCCTTTAGAAGAAGGGAGTTTATTTCGACAAAGAGTTGGTGAAAAAGAAATTGCTCCAAGAAGAGGACAAGTTTCTGTTGACGCTGGCTATTCTTCGAGGTTTACGAGTGAGGTGGTATATCGTCGCTGGGTACAAGCACAACTGCAGCGTCAAGCAGAGTTGAGAAAGCTCGAAGAAATACAACGAAGACAAGGAAAACAAGGATAATAATATTGTTACTAGTATTGTATGATGGAACAGTGGTGATTGTATAGTTTCACACCCATAGCAATCGTGAAAAGTATTCTTGTCGTGTGATATTGTATGATAAGGCGACTTATACGTTGGTTTTTTTATGTAAGAGAAACTTGTTTGCTACACGATTGAAACAATTGGAAAAAGTGTTTTTCAGTAAAGCGCTGTTTATGTAAGTTTCCAACGTCAATCCTATAGGCGTTCTATAGACAGCTGTCCAAGTTACTTCAACTTGGTTTCGGTGAACAATACGTGCTTTCCGACAATGGGATCGTATTTTATGAGCTCCAACTTGCCACTAGTATTTCTGGTATTCTTACTTTTGGTATAAAAATATCCTGTACCAGCCCGACTCAACAGTTTGACCAATACACGCTTGCTTTTCTTTACTACTTTTTCCTTTCCCATTACTATACAAAAGTCAGTTACTTGAATCATAACTTGCAGTATCTATACACACCCGTTGTTCCACTTTCTTCTTCCTCACGTCCCGCGAGCCACAACACAACATGCGATGCCTGAGAAGAATAATTCCGTTGCGTCGACTAGCGACAAGAGACAACAGAGCGTGTCTGTTTATGCCAGTCAAGTTACTAGTAGAAGATTGGAAATAACACAACGGATAGAAGCTTTGAGCAAGTTGTGGATCGTATCAGAACAAGTTCCAAGTAGCTGGTATGACTTTTTGTGTAGAGGTTGTTTAGATTGTCTCGAGCACGCTTACAAACAGGACACATGTTCACAAATAGAAAAAACTAGACTATGGAAAATACTAGAACACTTGTGCAAGTACAATGCTCAGGTTGTTCCATATATTGCTCGCTTCCCTGAGTTGATTCGACAACAACTGGAAGAGGGATGGAGTAAGGAAAGTCTGGTAAGAATGGGTCAGATTGCAATCTATTTATATCAACAAACGCCAATCAATAGGAACATATTCAAAATATATTATGCAGCGTGTTGGTAGAAAGTTTTTCTTTTGATGCACTGATCAGCCTCGTTGCTGTCCTGTCGAATGCCTCTTCTCGTTGTGCTCCTATGCTGACAGACCACGACAGGAATATATTTTGTAATTGTCTTGCGAGTATTTTGAAAGTTATATTGCGTCATTTGAAAGGAAGGAATAGCTCCAAAACTGTGTTGGATAACCATTCCAAGTCATTGTTGCTATCTCTGTTGACTTGGACAGTTTGTTGTGGTCGGAATCCTTGTCCTAGTTATGAATTACGAAAACAAGTAGTGAGGCGTCTTGTGTTTTGTACTTTTTCCTTGCAAGAATGTTATCTTGTTCGCGACGTTTCTTATCGTTTCGATGCTTTGGAGTGGATAGCGAAACACTGTCCCTTGGATTCGCTTTCGGATGCTTTGCAGTGTTTCGTACATGAATATTTGGACGAGTCAAAGAATTGGATTATTCAGCAGAATAAACAATCTTCTAAACGCCGACGTCTTAGTATTGTGGAGAAGGATGACGTTGTGGAGTTGTTGATGCAGCTTGGTATTCTGTTGGTAGACAGATGGAGACAAGAAGGAGACAATAACGAGAATTGGATAAAAGTAGTTGTGATGTTTCTTCATCTCTTAGAGCAACAATCTGTGGTATTGGATAATATCTTGGAGACTAGTCAACACAATAACTGGAAAGATGCGTTGAGTTGCATAAGCGATCTTTTGTGGACTTTTCAAGGCAACCAACCTTCCATAATGACATGGCAAGGAATTTTATCCTTGTCAACTATTTCCTTTTCTACAATAATGACAAAGACGGAACAAATACTGACTTGTATTTCTCAATTAGATGACTATTCATTGTGTCATCATTGTATTTATTTGCAAGTATTTGGTCAACTACTGTTCAAGTACTCGGAAAGAAGACAATTGAATGTATTTCTCGACAAGTTGTGTACAAATATGGCGAACGAGAGTGTCGCTCTAGCTTCCTTGTTTCCATCCAACTTTGTATCTTGTATGACGAAAACGACTCCAGAAGAGTTTTCCGACTGTTTTCATATCGTTTTGCAATATTTTCTGAGTGTGTACAAGTCATCTCGGACAGTCCATGGGAAGAAAGAAGACTCGATGGGTTTTTATTTGCAGCTTATGCTTTTTTTATTCCAAAGTCTTCTTCAAAAGTTGTCCAAGCAAGAGTCTTCCTCTCTGTATTGGATATGTCTCCACGAGACTTTTGAAGAATGCATATCTCCCTTGTTTTCTTCCTCTGCTCATGATTCTTGGAAAGATAGTTTATCTTGTGTGGAATACATTCCTCGTGTGATTTCTTCTTGGATGTCTTGTGCGTGTTATGCTCTTCTATTGTTTCCTAATGATAAGAATGTAAAGACGGAATATCTGGAACAGTTGCTTTCCAAATTGGAAGAGTTGACCGAACATTGGTCGGATTCATCAGTTTTTACGAGTCTCTCAACTTGTGCTCATTGGTTGGAACTGCTTACCAATTGGTTATCCACGAGAAACAAAGTCCTCAAAGGAAACAAATCAACAAGTTTATTATCCAAACGCTCTTCACAACAACTGGTTATCCAACGATGGCTCATTCCTTGCATTACTTGTATACGAGACTACTTGTACTCCATGAAATGGAATGAGAGTCTTCTCCTTTCTTCATCTCAAGTATTCGAGCATTTATGGGCGTCATTGCAACATATCGCAGCTTATTTCTTGACATGTTCGTCTAGAAAACTCAAAAAGTATTTTTCTATTTGGATGAAATTATTCTTTCCATTGCTATTGGTGGTGAGTTTTCATTGTCATGTTGGAAGTAGAAATAATGCGATACCTCGATGGATATTGGATGATTGGTCGAAGCTAGTGGATCGATTGCTAGACTGGAGTGTGATGGAGACGGTGTGGGAACAAAAACACTTTAGAAATAAATTATTAGGATATTGGAAATGTGTTGTACGCGGCCTTTGTGGTGAATGGGAAGAAGAGAGTCGTAGAAATGTGTGGATAAGACCATGGCTAGATTCCCTATCAAAGAGTGAATCTTGTACGCTGTTACATTATCTTTGGGATAATGGAATCGTTCCTATGATTGTTCGTTTTCCATGGATGCTTTCCAGTTCATTTGTTGCGTGGATAGGAAAACATTACGTATCCAACAAGGCAAAACTAGATAATACGTTTCAAGGGAAGATAGAAAAGTTTCTATGCGATTTCTATTTGGTTCGTAATAGAACGTATTCGGGATTTCGGAAATGTATCATTGCGCAACCTGCGATATTATTGGCACTAGTTCCATATGTACCAACGCAAGCAAGTGTATCCCGTGGTTGGCTGCAGTTTCTGAAATGGTTTACGAAGAAACATTCGGAAAGTTGTCATCAGCTGCAAAATTGGTTGTCGGAGATGATGCAGCAACAACATATCTCTTCCAACAGTGTTTGTCATACGAATGGCTTGCTTTATCTCGTCATTACCTTTTGGCAACATGTTTCTCAACCACCTGTAGGAAAAATATTGAAAGAGAATATATTGCAGTGGATACCTCATCTATGGGTATCCAGTGAGTATCCTCTATTGGAAAAAATAGAAGCGCTCCGTCTGGTATTGCAGTATGGAAAGAAGAAAAAATTTTCGTTTATGCAAGTATATAAGGAAATGTTCGACCGAGCATTCGAAATGTTGTTTCATGATAGGATGGATATTGATGCCATGTCGAATCGTAACTACAGTATGGAAGCCAGGCGTTTTTTAAGTTGTTATTTTCTTTGGAAAAAGGAAGCTATTCTTTCTTTGTTGAAGCATGATGAATTGATTGGTTTGCTGGTATGGTATTTAGAACCTTTGGGTGATGATGTATATTCCGCGATGGAACAAGACGAGGATATATTACAGCTGAAACAGTTGAGTTATATCCCCTTTTGGAAGCAAGTTTTAGAGAGTTGTTGGTTGCAATTGGTTCCTATGGCAGTGTACCAGCCCACAAAGTTTCTCATCGTTTGCCGTCTTTGTTATTTGTTCCTCATGAATTTCGAGCCTGGCCGGGAAAAGGATAGAAAAATCGTTCGTGAACTGTATCACCTATTCTTTAAGGTATCCATAACAAGGGATGAAAACCTATCCAATATGATCCAATGTGCAGGAGCAACTGCATTGGATTGTTTAAACGTTGTTGCTTCCAAAGTACATTATTCAGAATCCATGGAAGAATATGAAGATGCTATGAGCAATTTGTTTCTGGTTCGACGTTGGTATCTGACAAGTAACCGTCCTCGTCTTCCTACGATCACCAGCAGCGGTAGTTTTGTTCCATGGGAGCAAATATGCCAACTTTTCTCAAGGTCCATGGAAAAATTACGTAAATCTAGTCAATATTCCGTATCCTTTGTTTGCAACTTTGTATTCAACTCGATGGAGTTGCTGCTGAAAGAAACGGAACCATTTCCATATGTCGCTTGGATTCGTCGTCTATGGGAACCACTGTTGGGATGGACGAAAAGGGGCTTGTCTGCAACGTGGCTAACGTGGTTTCTGTTTCAAGTTGTTGACTTGATAGAACAGCAAAAACCAGCTCTTTTACATGAGCCGTTGTTCATCGCAGAGTTGAGCAAGTTGTTACAGTGTCAACCGGAGGAAACTCTAGCAAGTGGTAACCTTTTACATCCCAAGGAAAGTGTTGTGGAAAATGTGAGATACTTTTTGCAACAATACTCTGAACGATACAAATACAAGGGAAAGGCATGACGTGGAAAGAAAGAAAAATGCGCAGCCAAAAATGGCGCCAAGTATATCTCTGTCCACATGGACAACTGAGAAGAACAGCAGCAGCGTGGGGAAGCCATCATCCCTTCATTCTTTCCCTCATGGTCGCCGTTGCCAAAGCAATAAAGCCTCCGCCTGTAAACCAAAGAATTTTAGACTGTTTTTGGTCTCTTGCTTCCGAAAACGAGCAAGAAAGAGTGGAAGCACCGAAAGTACTCTGTGAAGAACTGGATAATGTGGACGACGAGGACAGTAAAGTCGTCTATGTTTGCAACAGACTGATAACTGGATTGTCGTCGTCGAGAGCTGCAGCAAGACAAGGATTCGCTTTGGCTATTACTGTTTGGTTGAAATATCGTGCAAGTAAAACGCAGATTACTCAAAATTACGGCCTTGCACATACTTTGGCTAGTAGACTGGAAAAGCAGTTGGATACTGTGAAACTGGGAGAGACGACGGAAGCTTTGAGAGAAGCTAGGGAAGCCATCCTGGGAACCCTCTTCGGTATAGCAGCACTTGCAAAAACAGAATTGATTGGAGTAGAGCGCGTGTTAGCAATGTTGCAACGTGTGGTATCTCATAAAAAGTGGTCTGTGGGACTAACAGAAGCGGTGTTACAAATTGCTGTAGAATCTCTATCTGCCCTTGATTCTTCTTCTTTTCGAAAAAAAGGTTCGACTGCGCGCAAAGCAGTGGTACAATGGATCAAACAACGGGGTATACAGAGTGCGGATGCTATGACCTTGGCGTTATTTTGTAGGAATCACTTTGGACTGACAAACTTGACAAGTGAATGCCAATTTTGGGGTGAAGAAAATCCGGTTGTCATGCTGATGAAAGAAGACGAAAGTCCACTTGTTACAAAGGCGGATGTGAAGAATGCCTTGGAGACTGTATTCTCTGTTGGGTCCCATCTTCCAAGGAATCATGTTCCTTTTAGTTGGTTCGTTTGGCTAGATCCGCTATCGAATGCACCGGACAATTATTTTAACGAATGGTGGAATTTCTTTATTCGACAGCTTTTGTTACAAACAAACTCAAGCGGTGAACGTATTCTTTTAGGCGTGCGTTTAACCATTGCACTCATCGAAAGAAATTTGAACAAGAAAGAAATGATAATGGAAGTGATGGATGCTTCGTTTTTGTTTTCGTTGCTCACGTGTTGCCGTTCCTCAAAGGAGCATGTGAAAAAAGAAGCTGTATCGTTAAAGGAGAAACTTGTAACTTTTGTGCAAAAGCATTGGGATGACGAGTTATGCAAGTATCTGGTAAAACGTTTGTATTCGTTCGCGTTGAAGCACTTGATCGATAGAGATTTATTATCTTGGAGTGCCACCAAGTTATCCCCAAGTTCAGTAACTGAACTGTGTGACGAATGGAGGAAAGAAGCTTCACTAACAGAAAACATTTTGAAGTTTTTATGCATTTTATTTTCCAATTTGTCTAGTGATGCTGCGCAAACATCTTTATTTTCTTTCATTCTGGAAAAGATTCTTAGCAAGGAAGATGGTAAGAAATGGAAAGATTCAGTCTTGAATGCAATTTCAAATGCAGCGTTGAAGCAAGACAGTACTTTGGTTTTGCTGCATTTGGTGGAGACCGCGGCGAATCAATACAAAGAATTGCCGTTTCATAGAAAGCCCAAAGTCAATAGAATATATGAGTTCTGTAGGCAACAGATAATTGGAGAGGGAGAACAAAAGAGGCAAGATAGAATCTCCGAAACTTTGGTTGCATGTTCTCTCGGCATTTTCGTTTGCCTGTTTTCCGAAGAAGAGGAAGTCGATGAGTTCATACGTGATGCCTGGCCGTTTTTGAAAAAGTTGACAAGGTTGGAAGGAGAAACAGATAACAACATACAGCAAGAAGAGAAGAGCACATTTTTCGTGAAATTTCTAGTCGTTTGTTTGTCGTTGGAGAGTCATGGTTTGCGTCAGTTGGTGAAGTATGTGTTTGGGAGGGTTATTCAGTTGGGTGATGAAAGTATTCTTTCTTTGCTTGTTTCATTTTTACCTGGAAATGTTCAGTGGAAAGAGTTGTGTCCATCTCAAGGTGCCGAGGATGCTTTTGAAGTAGAAACGTCATCCGTTACTAGTGATTCAGAGTCCGATGAGAGTTCGTTTTCGTCGAACGAGTCTGATTCGAGTGACGGAGAATCATCGCACGCGGGTACTTGTGACAAGGACGAGTCCAATCAGGACATTGTGTCGTTTGATGTTGATGCATCATCAGATTTTGACGTGGACAAAAATCCAGACGAGGAGGACACGGAGACGTTAGAAGCCTATGATGCCAGAATAGCCGCTATGTTGAAAGAAATGAATCCAAACTACTCGAAGAATTCTCACCAACGAATGCTACATGAAGCTTTAAGAGTACTTGATTTGATTGAGTCAATTTTGCATTCGCAAATGCAAGTCAATGCGACGAGAATCCAGCTTCCAAACCGTTTATGGTTATCTGTAATAGAAACCAATGGTAAGTTGCGTGTCATAGAATATTTTGAGTAGCTCACGATGAACGCTTGTAGAAAGTGACTTGATGAATAGAGTTTATAGCATTTTGCAAAAGCAATTTTTAAGGGAGTCTATAGTCCCCAGTGTTCCGATACAACATTATCTGAATGAGATGCAATTGCTCAAAAAAATTCTCGATCGCTTTTACGGTGCTGACTCCAAGTTACTATCTGATGAGGTCTTTCGCCTTGCCATTTATATCTTTGCTTATCTCTTGAAAGGAATGTATCGTCGCTATAAATGGGAGCTGAATAATCAGACAGACTCGATCGTCCCTCGTCTAAGCGAACAAGAAGGATATCCAATTGTGAAAGAAATGATTCGGTTTTTTACAAATCAGTCCCTTGGAGTAACTCGTAAACGTAAAGCAATGGAGAACAAGTTTTCGATGGCAAGAATTGCGTTGTTGGAAGAGAATCTTTGGCAACGAGTGTTGTTTACTTGCTATGAAGGTGTGAAATGTATTTGTTCCGCTTATAAATTGTTTCGTACCCGCGTGATGAAAAGAACAGCCTTGGGAGTATTGCAAACTGCTGTGAAGTTGATTTGTAGTAATAACAAACGCGATGCTTGTGCAAAAGAAAGGATGGATCCACATGAAAAGACTAGTGTATCGTTGTTACAGGATGAAGACGATGGATTGTGGTTGGAAACTTTGCGTTCTTTTCTGGTTGCCAGAATTAATTCGTTTCGATTGCAGCATTATCACGACCTGTTTGCCAAATGTTTATACCTTATCCATTTATTATCGAGGAATGGATATAATTTGGGGGAGGACATTCAACCGTTATTGTACCGTAAACTTGAAGAGTACCCTGATAAGGATATTCCTCCTAGTGTAAAGGATCTTTTCAAAAGATTACAAAAGGATTCTTTACCTTTTGATAGTCACTCTGGAAAACGAGATGCAACCGATTTGCAAGAGTATCCATCGCAAAAGAGGATGAAACAAGCATGAGGCGAGATAATGTTATATATACACATAAATATATCTAGGTATATAAATATTCATATACACATATTTATCTTTCTATATGTTATCTGTACTTGCAAGGATTGGAAGTCACCAGCCAGTAGAGAAAACTTGAAAACATTTCTATGTATGGCAAGTACAACGAGACGAGCAAAGTCCAGTGAATATGCCATCTTATGATAGATCTGTCAATATCGGATATTCAACTTTTGAAACGATACAACGACCTAACCTTGTCGCATTTGTCATTCTAATAATTTGTTTGCTCTATCGAGTATGACTGTTGCGTAAAGATAGAATCCAACTTGGAATGTTTTCATTGGCGAACAAGCAATTTGTAGTAAGAAATAGTCCTTTGGTCCAGTTCTCTTTGAAAACGTACTTGGCACAAATACATTTTTGGGTGACGAGTTGAAAAGACCTGCGAACATTTTGATGGTGTGCAACTTGTATGACATGGACCCAAATGGTTTGTATACTATCAATAATGAGTGCTTGAAACACTACTATTGTTGTCCGAGTCATTCCGTTGCATATATAACGTGACTTGTGAAATTTTAAGGTGAACGGGGAAAAGGTCTAGTTCTCAGTTGGGAGCAAGAACCAAGCTCTATACCAATACCTGGATAGCTGTCCAGTGTTTGGCATTTGTGCTTTGTAAAAAGAGTCGGCAGTCGTTGGCTCTGCATCGAGCATGGCTACTGGCATGTTGGATGTCCTCATATCTCTTTTTTGGTTCACAAAGGGCTCCCACGAATACGGCCTATGAATGCAGGCGATGAGGACAATAAAGTAACAAAACACAGTAAAGTTGCATCAGAATACAACGAACACGTATGTCTATGGGACTTCCATAGTGTTTGGCAAAGAGACGAGTAGAGTTGTTGTTGCACATCTACAAGTTATCCACTAGGCTAACCATACCTTGCTTACTTACTTGCTCATGATAGAAATGGCAAGCTTTCAGGTTCCAAGGTCTTTTTACAATTTATATATTCAAAGTACGAATTCCATGTTCTAGATATAGAACTCGGTTCTAGCTCCACATAAATTGGACCACTAGAATCTGTCATTGATGTGCTCCGCAACGGTCCTTTGGAGTGTCTAATGATAATACCAAAGAGAAGCAATGCTTGATGTCAGATTGCTCTGTTCCTTGCACACCATAAACAGTTTCCCATGTTTTACCACCGACAGTGTATACCGGCAGATAAATGCCCTAGTATCCCTCTTGGCATTGGAGTTTCAAAATATAAGAGGTACTCAACGGCACACTCCTTTGACTGTCAACTAAGCGTCAGTGCATATGCATCTAAATGAATCGGACGACAGAAATGGCTCTAGACACTCATTATCTGCGTATAAAACCTTGCCGCATAACATGCAAGGGGCATCTCGCTAAAAGGCTCCAATATTTCTAGAGTCAATTTCACAAGGTTTCCTATCTGTTCCTTGTCAATGACCAAGTTTGAATCCCGAGACGCAGCAGCAGAAAAGGTTTTGCTGTATAGTCGCAAGATTTGCGGTGGGGATTGTTCTTAAGAATCCCCGGAAGCACCTCGGAACGAGACGCAGCGTTGTCTCGCTATTTCAGCCAAAGAAATGAATCACATATTCGATAGAAAACTTTCTCATGGCAACAATAAAGAACGAACGCCCTTTTCTGCAGTATACTTAGCGGCTGGATTATCCTCGCGTTTCGGATATCGCATAAAGTGTCTGCAGGAAGTCGGCAGGTTGGGAGAAACGCTTCTCGAACTGTCCATTCGGCAACTCGCAAAATATGGATTGAGTGATGTGATTATTGTTGTAAGTCGTTCAACTTATCCCAAGGTGCACCTCGTTGCAGGAGATATATTTCAGGGAATACCAGTCACGTACTGCTTTCAAGTAAGATTGACTGATTGCAACAGAATTGTGGTCTAAACAATGTGATAGGAAACTCCTAGTTACAGAAAAAAGCCGTTAGGAACTGTACATGCTTTACTTTGTGCAAAAGATGTGGTGGATAAAGCATTCATTGTAAGTTGTCTATAGTTTCATGGTTTGTCTTCTTACATGGAAAGGTTTTGAACGGGGATACTTTATATGGGGAACATGCCATTTCCAACATGGTACATCATATTCAGTTGAATGAGATTCCTTGCATGCCTGGATATAGACTAATAGATGTGCTTCCTCGGGAGGGAAAGGTATGGTTGTCTCTAATGCTTGTTGGTCATTTCTGAACCCGACATAAAGGTAAACAGAGCCATTGTGAATACGCAACACGACTGGTTGGTAAATATTGTGGAACAATACGATATTTCTATGGAAGATATTCGAAATGGACTTTACACTGGAAATGAATTGACTTCGATGAACATATTTGCTTTTCGACCTGACATATTTGGTTTTATGGAAAACAAGGTTGGTCTTGTTGGTTTTTGGAAATGGAAGAAACATTTTGAATATCAAGAGCCGCTCTTTGTGACTAGTTGAAGCGTTGGTTGGAACAGAATCCTCATGAACCAAGCAAGGAATATATATTGTCCACTATGTTGAACGATTTGTATGCAGAAACTGGAAAGCGAACCCGAGTGTTTGAAACAAGAAATGTTCCTTTAGAATTGACCAATCCTGAAGACTTTGGATATGTGAAGAACAATCTGGATTTGGTTGGATTCTAGAAGAACTCTAAAAGTCCAAATGAGAATTGATACAGTTTGGGTCGAGACAAACTCTCCAACTAAGGAACTGTCGGTGTTTTACCAAACAATTTGGTGCGCTCCTTTTCAAGTGTGTCGCACCTCCAACCTTTACAATTGGCGAGTTCGATTTCTCTTTCTCCTTTCAAGTCAGTACCTATATTCGATATAAAAGATGGTATACTTTTACAAGTCAAGACGGCATACCCTTGTAGTGATAGTAACCAAAGAACTTGGAAGGATCTCCCTTGTTATCTCTTTGAATTCTCGTAACGGTCCAATAAGAGTCAAAGTCTCCTTTGCGTCTCCATCTGTCTAAATAGAATTTCTCACCTATTCCGTGGTTTTCTGTCAGCCTAGCAACTGCAAAGAGTGTCTGGAAATCCAAGTTTTCCAAGGCTTGTTTTAATACAGAAGGTTCCTCAACATTTTTGTTTTTCTCAACTTGGTTACAATAACTTCTATTCTGACCCAACTGACTACAACTTTGCCAGTTGAAAGTCTTCCACAAGTGCACGTACTTTGCCAAACGATGCATCGTGCGACGACGACAAGTTCGTTCCCCCTCGAAAACACAACTTGGTGGCTCAACTTTGCCTCGTCGTCGTGGATGAACGGACAAGAAGAAGATAGTCGGACGTTTTCCTCTTGGAAGAAAAATAACACTACTGATGTGATGACTTCACCAGATTTGTCAGATAGAGATCCTGATGCTTTTCATAGTGTTCCAGAGAGTGTGCAGCAATTTCTTTCGTATTTTCGACAAAAGTTTAGAGAAGGAAATGTATCGGAAGTACACACTTTATATGAGACCACTTTTAACCGTTATTCTGAACGATATTTTAAAACAACTTCTTGGCCAAGTCCTGAAATAGTAGCAAAATATGTAGATGACGGTAAGCATCATATATTCGTTCTCATCGAGTCTCCATTCTTGACTAGTGAATGGTTTTGACTAGATGAAGTATTCTTGTTGTTTTACAAAGAACTTTATTACCGACATATATATTCACGTTTGGTACCAACCTTGGCCCAACGATTGGAAGCTTGGGAGAATTACTGCGAATTATTCAACTTTATACTTAGTAAGTGTTATGAAGTGTTTCAAGTACTTAGTGACAAGTTGTATAGATGATGGCATTATGGATTTGGACCTTCCTCCTTCTTGGTTATGGGATATAACGGACGAGTTTATCTATCAGTTCGAAACCTGGTGTCATTATAGAAGTCGTCTGAAGAACAAGACAGAAGAAGACATTGCCTTTCTCAAAGACAACGAACACGTGTGGAATGTCAATTTTCTATTGCAATATCTTCACGCAATGGTCAACAAATCCAACATTTGTCCTTGGTTGCTGAATGGAAATGAACCAGTTGGTTCTTCAGATCCCGACGATGAGGACTTTGACTATTCTACTATTCCTGTGTATCGTTTCTTGGGATATTTTAGTATTATTGGACTTTTAAGAGTTCATTGTTTACTTGGTGACTATAAGTTGGCATTGATGGTTCTCCAACCATTGGACTTTGATGATAATACTGCCTTATTTACTCGAGTAACGGCTTGTTATATTTCATTATATTATTATATGACTTTTGCTTTTCTTATGCTTCGAAGATATGAAGATGCTGTTCGGGTGTTGGGTTCCACGTTGCTTCATATTGGACGGATAAAGCAACATCATACGCGTTCCTATCAGTATGAGCAGATTCACAAGCGAACGGATCAAATGTTGGCACTTTTAGCTATCAGCTTGGTATTTTCTACCCAACATGTGGATGAATCGGTGAATAGCATGTTGCGAGAAAAGTTTGGAGACAAGTTGACTCGCATGCGTCAAGGTGAAGAGTCGGTGTTTGAAGAACTTTTTGTGTACGCTTGTCCCAAATTTGTTTCCCCTTGTACACCGGATTACGATCGTCCGATGGATCGACATATGGAAGCCTCGCATTTACAAACCAAGATATTTATGCGAGAAGTTGGTCAGAGGTTGGCAGTGCCTGAAGTGAAAAGTTTCCTCAGCCTTTATACCAGCATTGAGTTGCGCAAGTTGGCACAATTCATGGAAACTAGCGAGGAGAGTTTCCGAAGCTTTTTATTTTGTTTTAAACACAAGACTTTTGTGTTTCGGGGGTCTTCTGGACAGGCACCTGCGGAAGGAAACTTTGTATCTTGTGCACCAGTCAGTTTCTATGTGGATAATGATGTGGTAAAAGTAACGGATACCAAAATGGAGAGCAAATTTGGTGAATATTTTCTACAACATATTGGCAAGTTGCAAGACTTTATACAAATGTTGGAACGCAAATAAAACAAACAATTGGCTCAAGAATGCTTCGGTGGTGGTTGCGGTGGATGAGCTGCCATCCTCGTCGTCTTGATGCTTTTTGTTTTCCTAGCAACCAACCAACACTTCCGTCATGGAGTATTTCCAAGTATTGTTTTAGTTCTTCGAGTGGCAAGTCACCTGTAAATAACCTTAGAGGCACCGGACAAAACTTGATATCCGATATTACGAGCGATAGGTTGGCAGAGAAAGGAACCCCAAATAGTACGATCCAGTATGTGCAGACTCCGGACCCTTCCAATCCCTGGGAACATCCTTTTCAGCTCGTAGAAAGGGAGGATTCTTACGCTCTTGGTTTGACTCGAGTGACGGATATCCAAAGGGAACAAGAACAGGACGATCAAGTCGACGAGACCATCTCCTTGGAAAATGTAGAGTTGCCTAGGGTAGGTTGATAATGATACACAGTTGGAATGAGGACAAACTGGTAGTACTTTATAGGTTGTGGATGAACAAGGTCGTAGTTATGGGATAGGTGCTAGAAAAACTTCCACCTCTGAAGTTTGGTTGAAAGCTGGCACAGGAAATTATTTTGTAAATGGAAAGCCAATGATTAGACACTTTCGAGAAATTAGACTGATTGAAGAAGCACTGGAACCACTATTACACTTTAATATTGCTCACCAATTCGATGCGGATTGCTTTGTAGTTGGTGGAGGCGAATCAGGTATTGTACAAGTGCCAAGTTTTTCATATGGCTAAAAGTTCCATGTACTAGGACAAGCAGGTGCGCTGAAACACGGGATTGCACATGCATTGAAACTTTTTGACCCCGCTTACTATCCAGAACTGTATAAACTCGGTTACTTGCTACGTGATCCTAGAATGGTGGAACCTAAGAAGATAGGACGGAGGAAAGCAAGAAAACAAAAACAATGGTCAAAGAGATAAAAGGAAATGTATTCGATCGACTAAATAAATAATTCATCGCTTCTTGTTGGACGCAATGAGCTCGCCCTTTTGGCCCATATTTCGTCGAGTAGTGCCTTTGGTACGTTGTTTAGGCTTTGGTTAAGGAGGAAATAAAAACTTAACAACACACAAGGGTTTTCTAGGAGGTTGTTGCATCGAACTATTTATGTTGCACGTCAGAATTGGTTCAGAGACATTCTGTAGGTTTGCAGCAACGGATGTACCTATGCGTCCAATTAAAATAATACTGTTCCTTAGATGATACCGCCAAAAGAAAAGAAATAGAAAGACGAATGGAAAGACTGCGGGAGGAAGAAGCCAACGCTGGAACATCACTTCAAGGCACTGCAGACTCTCTAGTTGCTGATAGAAACAACGAAGACACATGACTTGCAAGTTTTGCAACACAACCGTTGCGTTCACCGCAGTAGTACTTTTCTGTAGAAGCAATACCAAGTTGTTGAAGGATCCGTCGACAAAAGGTTTGTCAATATTCGACTAGACAAGTCGTAAAGAATTTTCAGTTTCTCCTCATATCGCTGTTCCAGTTTGTTGTTTCTACTCATAAGATGTTTTCTGGAACTATATAAAGACAGTATAGGTACAATTATTTCCACCAAGTCCTCTATAAAATCACTCACAAGGGTAACTTCCAATGATGTTATAAGCTCAAGACAACGGAAACTGGATAACGCATAACCACTGTGAAGAGTTGACTCCCAAAATCTTTTCGTCTCTTTCGACACCAGTAACTGCAAAATATGAACCAATTTTGGTAATGCCACACTGCAAATGGTAGATTTAGAAAAGTCGCCAGTATAACGAATAACTTGAGCAATGACCTCACAGAATCCATCCAACAACACGATATTTGGTACATGTCGGCTATCGTATTGTTTGATAGAAAGCGATTCTTCTTCTGATTGGCGACAAATAAAGACAAGCGAGTCCCGTCGTCCATCGTCGTTGATTGAGCTTTTCGGGTGTTCAGAGCTGACGCTCACGTTCCAAGTCGTCAACTCCTTATTTACTGCATTCAAAATAGAAGGAATAACTGGCAACAATTTCTTAGAGTTGATTGCTAAAACGTCCAACGAACTTGCAATTGTTTTCAAACATAAAGTTTTCTCGCGAATCTCATTTTCAGGCAATAATTCAATACAACACATAATTGTCTTTTCAGCCAGGTCTGAAATAATGGAGTCTTCAACAGGTATATCACTTTCGGTGGTTTCATCTTTACTCAATGTTCCGGAAGTAAGCAACGGACCCTCCAAACGTTCCTCTGTATTTTCTTCTTCTAGCAACGATTCTACCTTGCTACTGCTCTTCTCATTCATTTCTGCCTGATCGGTCAATGACATTCTCAGACAATGAAGTTTTTCCACAAGTAACGAAGGCTCAGAATAAAGACCCGGTTCTCGCAATGCGCGTTTGTACGGAAAACTCTTGGATAAGGGCACTTGCTCTTTCGGTGCACAACGCTTCATCGTGCATTCTACTAATTTCAATAAACGACTTGCTTCTAAAATAACGCAATAAGGAATGGTTTCCAGAAGCATCATGAGTTCTTTTGCAGCAAGAATAACGCAGTCTTTGGTCAACTCTTCATCTGTGTTGAGCAAAACTTGCAACGCAGGATAAAATAGTCCATCTCGTATAAAATTCTCGCAAATAACGTCGATCAAATAATTCAGATACTTTCGAAATACGGGTACAACGCTGTCATAACCGCATTCACGAACAATTCTATCCAAAATACGCCTAGTCTACAATACTGTTATGCAAAAAGTCCCTTCAAATATCGTAAAGACTATTACCTCACTGGCAATAACCATATTAGGATGTCCCATCAAACTTGCAAAGCTTATCAAAGACTTCAATAAATAGTCACGAAATATAGCTGAATTGGGTAAAATTACTCGCTCTGCTGAAAACAACAATAAATAAATACGACTTTGAGAATCGAACGATTTGAATAATTTAGAAGAGTCTTCTGTATCTTCATGGATAGAAAGTTTCTGCATCAAGCCATTAATGAGGTCTATCAACTCAGGAAAGAAATATCTAAGACAAGAGCCGTCCAGAGGATCCATTTTCATAGCTCCCAAAAACATCTGACAAGAAACAACGGTAGCAATAATCTTCCAGTAGTTATCCTCTGTAGCATCATTTCGTAAATGAAAATGACTTCATAAAATAAGTCGCTTACCTTGAGTTTCCGAGATTCGTAATAACAACGGAAAGAACCACTCTAGTGCGCCTTTCCTTCCCAAATGATCGATGCAAGCAAAATATCGTCGTAGTAGAAAATGCTCTGCTTCAAACTTATGATCAGCTACATCTTGTAACACCGCAAAAATGCGGTTGGACTCCTCCGAACGCATGCGAATAAATAAATCTTTGAAAAACTTTTGTCCACTACGAATGAAAAAATGGATAATATCTTCAATCTTTTCCAAAAGAATGGGCGTATTCCACGAATTGATGAGAAATTCTGCCACGCCAAAAAATATGATAAAATCATCGTCTTCAAGCTCATCGAAGTTGTTGCAAGACATCGCACGCTGAAGCATATCCGAAATCTCTTCTTCTCTGTACCTATTAAGATCTAATACACGTCAAGATTAACTTCGACTCAGGTTCCTCCCACTTACCGTAGCTTGCGACATCTCCAATTCTTTCTTGATACATTTCAAGTGTTTTAATTGACAAAAGCCTCGTTTCTGTGTCCAAATCACAACAAAGGCGACACAAACTTCGCAGAAATATTTTAAGATTCTTGGCCATACCAACCTGTGAAAGTAAAAGAGTATCTTGTAAAAGATGTGCCGTTGCCCGTCGAATATCAGCATGAGGATGGAAAACTGGCCCTTCTTTGTGATTCAACATAAAATGAAGACAAGAAACGGTTTTTTCTAGTAATACAGAAACTTCCGTGCTATTCTTCTCGTTTCGTGTCTCTTCTGAAGCATTCTCCGGTGCCAATATGTTTTGTTTTTTAAAAATAGAAAGAAAATTCTCTCTACTCGTATATTTCTCTCTCCATCTCGGCTCTGCAAGAGTCACTGCATCTTCCGATTTAATAGGAAAACACTTCATGATAAAAATTCTTAGACATTCTAAAACATGAATAGCAACGAGATGCTGTTCGTGAAAGCTTTCTGAACCTAACTTGCAAAGCTTGGAAACGAGACCAGGCAAGACACAGCGAGCAACGGATAGTGAGAAAGAAGGACAAAAAGACCTGGACAAAGTGGAACAGGCTGAAGCACGCAACGAACGTTCTAATATGTTTGTAGCAGTCAATTTCAAAAGTAACAACACCAAATGCGCCACAACTGGAAAACATTCATCCGAGCTTTCCAAACTACTTAAATACTTTTGACAGCTGTAGTTTTTCATAAAGACACCTAATAGTTGCACAAGCCCCGAAAGAAGCTCCTCATTTGAATCGAGTGAACGGTTAGTTTCTGTTATCCCTTTCGGGGAAAGGTCGTCCTTGTTGAGATATTCAGGCAAAGAGTCGTGAAGGAGTTGCGAAAAGAGCTTCAAACAGATAGAAAATTCCTCAAACTTCAGGTCCTCAATTTCATCTTGGAGACTCTGAATATGAAATTGGAGTAGCTTCTGCTTCTCAGTTGCAGAACACGTATTCCAGCGAGAAACGGTGCTAACGAGCGCCAAAATAAAACGAGACGTCTTCATTTTGAATGCCAAATTCCCAAAACATATTTTAGGTGAAATGGGAAAACATAAGACGAAGGATAGGCTGTTCGTTACTCGAACGGAGCATGAGTTTCACTTTGGTGGAAAAAGGCAGTTTGACGGTGAATGGGTACCCACAGCAAAGCTTCCCTTAGCACACTGTGCCCTGACCTTTCAACCGTGTGAAAATCCTGTTTGTGCACCGGACGGGACCGTTTTTGAGGTACTTCATATTCTTCCCTACTTGAAAAAGTACGGAAAGCATCCTATTACAGGGGAACCGTTGGATTCTGGTCAGCTGACAACTTTGAAATTTCATAAAAATGAGCAGGGACAGTATTATTGTCCCGTTTTATACGAACCTTTTACCGACGACACGGAAATAGCGTGTATAAGAACTACAGGCAACGTCTATTCCTGGCAAGCTATTAATGAGTTGAATTTAAAGCAGAAGTATTTCAAGGACCTTCTTACAGGTGAACCGTTCACGAAGAACGACATCATTGTTTTGCATACACGTAATAACAACTTGCAGAGTGCAACGAAGAGACAGAAGCCAGTTACAGAAAAACCTTCGGCGCATAAGGATAGCGAAAACAGACGGGCTTTTATTAGAGAAACACCGAGTCTAACTTGTACCACCTGGAGTTCTGATAGTAGCACCAAAAAGGAGTCCACGACAAAGTCCCCGTCCTTGCCCAAAGGTTACTGCACGATTGTAACGAACCATGGAAACTTAAATTTCGAACTAGATTCTGAGACAGCGCCAAAAGCAACTCGTTTTTTTCTGTTATCGTTGCAGAGAGGTTGCCTAAATGGCGTTCGTTTATTCTATGAAGCAGGAATGAACTGTATACGAACCGCAGAACTGCAAGGTCTACCAGGTGGTGAAGATAAATTGACAGAAACGAGATTAAAGGGACACATTGACCCGTATGTCGAAGAAGGTCTTGCAGCTAACAAGCTACTCATCTCATCAAAATATCGATTGAAGAAGACTTGTCATTTTGTGATATCTTGTGAAGGAAGCAAGGGACTTGAGGGGAACTACGTCATTTTTGGAACATTAGTTGGGAAAAGAGAAACAGCGCAAGCATTAGTTAAGGTATGAACACTTTTTATTCATTGAAATTTTATTTAACGAAACCATTCAGGGATATGTCGAAGAACTTGTTATCGAAGGAATGAAAATATATGTCGATCCGTGGGAAGATAAGATAAAGTAGTTGAAATGTCGCACCGCCATTAGAACGTCTCATTTGGAGTATTTCTGCCACATCAGCCACAGACTCGTCGTAGAATCAGTGACTGTGGCCCTTTGGAGAGGTAGCAAACTGCGAATTCCAGACGCTAGGTATATCCATGTTTTCTGGTATGGAGCTTGGCTTTAGCTCCTGATGGACAATTAGAAGCTTCCTTATTCGCATGGAAACTTTGCTAGGTCATGTGACATGTGCAGTCCAGTACGAATCCCAGGTTCTAGTTCTATCCATGTTTTTTTGGTAGTGGATAGATAGCTAGAACCTCGCGTTCGTATTAAAACTTCACCATGTCAAGTGACTTGTGCAACTGAATAACTCGGATAACAATAGTAATGTTTCGCGCGCTCAATAATGGCTCACAAATCACCCCATACAAACTACACTGCCATCCCTGCAGAAAGTTCCAAATATTCATTTTGTTTCTAGTAGTAGAGCTGTCTTAAAAGGAGAAAATGATTGCTAGCATCCTTTTGAGACGTGACATAGAAAGACTGCTGCTGCCACTGCTGCGACTGCGCCTATCGCTTTCTAATGCTATTTGGCTCTAGATTCCTTCTTAACTATAGATTGTATCCGTTGACAAGATATGTATGGTAGCTGTTCCTTTCAAAATCTTCTGCCTCGTAATGATCAACCAAAGGTTGCTTTTAACCAACCCAAGTACTCTATGAGAAAAATTTGCAAAGTGTTTCTTTGAAAATGAAATTTGTTGAGGCTGCCTTATATATATATATATATATATATGATGATTGTAAAGAAAAATGTCCTTTGGCGCCAAAATCACCAAGCAGAATTCTCAATGACTGGAAAAGAGTGCTCTTTTAGGAACAATATCTATGAAGCAGTATTCATGTAGTAAGAAAGTGCAAATATTAGCCGACTGATCAAAGTTTTTATACGCATCACCTTACCATTGGAACGGAACATTTATAAGTATCTTGACGTGATAGAAAATGAGGAGGGAGTAATTCTACAACAATACTAACGTCGTATGTATCAACTACAAACGGAAGTGACTGCAAATATTTGTGAAACTAATGACAAAGGAGATATCCAAGATTCTGTGGTTGCCGACACAAATGGAAAAGGGTTCGATTGGATCTTTTCATAGGTAACCAAATTTATTTCGACAAGAAATCTGCAGATGTGTTTATCGCTATCATCACCATCTTTGTCGCATCCAATGAAACCTTTCATCATCCTGTTCTTACGGAAGTATCACTCTGAAGTAAACTCATCTTCAGCAGAATAACAACAACTCGTCCAATTCTGCAGTAACATTGGATTCTAACTTTGTGCTTGGAAATTCAACCTACAATGCAATGTGGAATGCTGTTTCAATATTTATTGACAAAGATGTATCCAAATTTGCGAGCTTCCTTTAATAATTCTCATCCATCCTGTACGTTGAGACGATCTAACAGAAGCCTTTACAAGGAATGCCAACAGGCAGCGTCTTCGTAACAAGAGCTTCTCCAAGTTATTTGAGTACAAAACATACGATACACATACGAGTTGGTTTGTATAGGAACCTACATTTTTCTATCCTCGAATTGAATATTCACTAGTCGGTTTCCTCGTTCTTCTAAAACTTCGTACACTCCACAGAGTCTGCAAGATGGAATACAGCTGAATCACAGGAAAACCCAAATTGGAGACAACCGACCAATTGTAGATAGCAAAACGTTGTCACGATGACGTAAAAGCCAAATAAAGTTTAATAGTAGTCCAATCTTCCAAGACTAGACGTTTAGAATTAAGAAAGAGAATGAGAGAGTTGCGAATGGTTGGAACCAAAGGGTTTGTTATGGATCGCTTTGAAACTTTCTTTCTGGACCCCAAGGAAATATCTTTGGAATCAGTATTTTATAAACTTTGACTGTATTGCATCATTCCTGATGATATAAACCCAAGTATGTTGTCAATCCAAAAAATATAAACTATCCACTTCAGAATCAGATACCCAATCGCTCCACCTGAATTGTATGTGATACAAAATAGATATTTCCTCTGTAATTTAGCGTTACTAGTTAAGACACTGCAAGGACAAATAATATCGAGCACCAGTAATTTTCGTCTTTTCTGCTTAACTACTATAGATTCAAAACTTGTTTTCATCGACAAGTTTCGGGACTTTCCTTCACACACTCTAATAGGGCACCAATCATTCGCACTAATGAACCAAGGACACTTCCATTGCATGTAAATAAAGAAGCTGCTGGATCGTGCAGGATACAATATTGGTTACTGAGAATACTTGAAACAGGCGTCTTCTCAGACACTTCGCCCAAAATGTCCTTTTCAAGATGTTCTTCCACGCTAGTTTGATTCAAGAGAAAAGGCAAAATAAATTACAACGAAATCTTTGCACATTCTCGAACAACAACAAAAGAACATAAATAGAGCTGCTCCTATAACTCACAATCGATGCCAAAGAAAGAGTCAAACTCGATCATTAACGAAACTGACACCACAAAGTTGACACCGTAAGTCCATAAATCTCTTCTTCTATACTAACCGGGTGACCATTTCAAGTTCGAAACTTTAGTTGTCGATCAACTCTTCACTGATTTTTTTAGAATCTGGACTCGCGAGATTACTTGCTTGCATGCATACTTTTGCTCGCTATGCAAAAGGGAGTCTATTCGATGTTTATCTCTTTTGGTTTCAATACCTCCAACTCTTGCAGGTGCACATGTAAGTACTTTGTTTTTTTCACCGTTCTACAAAACGACTCTCTCCTACAATCTCTCGTAGACAACGGAACTTTTTGGCTCTGTTTCTTTCCAACACTTTCAAATAATTCTTTGCAAAAGACGAGTTGCTACAAATAGTCACAAAAAAGTATCCTATGAAAATTTTCCAGAAGACCGCAAAGTTCGGACTTGTTTTCAAGTCGGCAAAAATTCTCAATGACTATAGCGACGTCTACTATAAAACGGGCTTTAGCAGCACACAAAACAATTTTCGACACTTTGTTTTGGAACGTTTTTGTTCTTCTAGCCTCCGTAACATAGATGCTAAACCAGTCCTTTTGCAGAAGCATCAAGTATTTTGTGGCAAGCTACCTCTCCTTTTATACCCCCAAGTAGTATTCCATAAACATGTTGGTAAACACAAAGTTTTGCCATGTTGTCCTTCATACACTCTTACTAGGCTACCAACTTTCTTTCTTTGGGACTTGATAAATCGTCAAACAATACCATCAACATATACACTATTTCCTTGCAAAGAGACGTACAACTTGCAAGCGCCACTAGTTATCTACATTCAAAAAGAAATCAAAAAGTTCAAGAACATTTGACGTCTTGAACAAACAATCCGAAAAAGAACAGAAAAGTTGTTGTAAACTTGGGCCATTTTGGTCAATTTGGGCTCGGACACAAGCTATTTTATGAACGGCGCACCAGTTGCTAGTACTGCTTCGTCGCACTCACCGTCCAATAGCGCGGAAAGCTATAAACAGACAAAGACAGGAACTCATGCTGAGAGCAGTTCTACAAGGGAGGAAGAACACAGTGAGCAGAGTAACCAAAGTAACAACTCAAAAATATTTGTTGGTGGCCTCTCATGGGAAACAACTGAAGAAACTTTACAAAAGTATTTCGAGTCTTATGGTAAAGTGCTCGACTGTGTTATTATGAGAGACAAGCATACAGGTCATCCTCGGGGCTTCGGGTTTGTCACATTTGAGAAGGAAGAAAGTGCGGATCGAGCTGCAACGAAGCGTCACGAAATTGACGGTCGTCAAGTAAGTACTCGATGTTCTCTACGGGAATAACTTAAAGTATTACAAGGTGGAAGCCAAAAAAGCAGTGCCAAAAGCAGAATATAGTGGCAAAAGTCAACCGGCAAAGCCAACCAGAAAAGTATTTGTTGGAGGTCTGCCTCTGTCGTGTACAGAAGAAGAGTTTAAGGGGTATTTCGAAAAGTTTGGACAAGTTATCGAAGCACATATTATGTACGACCATCAGACTGGAATTTCACGCGGTTTTGGTTTTGTAACATTTGCCAGTGAGGACATTGTAGAAAAGGTTTTCGAACAGAGTCAACACGACATTAAGGGCAAAACTGTTGAAGTGAAAAAGGCGGAACCTAAGCATTTTTCTGAAGGGAAAAGAGTGAAGGATGCAGCAGGGAATTCGTACGAAAGATATCACGAAAAGTTCCCCTACTTCTCTACTGAAGCTGGAGGCAAAGGACCCATGATGTATCCTCCCATGGAAGGGGCGGCTTTTTCTCCTTTTGCACCTTTTGGATTTACGCCGGCAATGGCTGCACAGTATGCTCAGTATTATGGTGGAACTGCTGCCAGTTGGCAACAATATGCTGCAGCCGCAGCAGCAGCCGCAGCAGCAGCAGGAATGGGGTACTTTAACGCGGGTTATCCTACGACAGGAGAGATGCCTATGTATGCCAACCCAACGTCAGTCTATAGCAATGATTCGGTTTCCCAACAAGAGAGCGACTCGAAGAAGAGTGGTATGTGAAAGTTTTAGATTGATAGCGATTTATTTATACAGGTGAAAGGTCGCAGCAGTGGAAGCAGTCGTAGAACCTCTGGAAAGAACGAGCGTTATCATCCTTATGAGCGTTGAACGAACATTACTTGCCACGTTCCACGTTTAACTGGGGCAAAAGCAGAACGAATCAGACAAAGTTACACTGGCTGATATCTTATGTGGATTTAGAATTACTTGAAAAGGAATGGTTTTTGGGTCAAGTACAAAATACATTACAAGAGTGAGTGGCTGCGATACAAATGATTGTCGTTTCTAAGATCTATTGTAGCAAAGTTTGTACGTCTGAATGCGCTAACACAGTGATTTAAATAAAGGAGGCGACACTGTACAATTTGTACTCCTTAAAGATCAGTTATCGTAGTTGTGATATTATACACATGAATTCTTTTATTACATATGGTGTAAAGACTGTGGTATAATAGATTCCGCCTTCCGTATAAAATTATAAACTGCATCGTCCATAGCACATGTCTCTTGAGTGGCAGAAGATTGCAACACTTCATATGAGCTTCTTTCATCTTCCACTTTGTCCTCTTCCCGAAATGTAAGACGTAAAATATTCCTGTTGAACAGAGTCTGGTAATGCTGGAGATCTGATGACTTCAACGATGGAAGCGAGTTAAATTTATCCTCTGATGCCATAGCAGAGGAAAGCATCTCATTAAATTTAGAAATATAGCTCAACGTGAGATTTGCTACTTGTTCGTCATCATATACAGTATATTCACTATCTGAAGATACTTCATTTCCAGCCTTTAAGGTATCAAAATGAACAACGATGGATTCTAGATTTTTTCGAATGTTCTTTACAGCCAGCAGGAGTTTCTTTCGCTTTTGCTGAGCGTCTGCCTTTAGTTGCTGATGCTTTCTAACCTCATTGGCTATGAGTAACTTCAAAGCTCGTACCCGAGTTTCGTCGTCATATTTGATATCACTGTTTTCACAACACAAATCTCGCTGTTTACAAAGATTGGCTAACGTTCGAATTGATATAATACGCAGAGTTTCTACGATCTTACTCCCAGTGAAACTTGATTTACCTAGATGCAGCTCTGGAAAAGTCGAGGACAAGAACTCGACAGCATTATTCATAAATTCTCTATAGACATTAACAAACTTTAAAAACCAACCTATTTGTAGCGTACCTATGCTCAACTAGTGAACCAGGAAGTCGCAACAACCCCTTGTGTTTTAACTCTTTCCAAGTGGCATTTTGGCTTATAAGAAACTGCAGAATTTGTAAAAACAAAGTACTCTTGTTGTCCCTAAGGTCTTTCTTACACTAAGAATAATTTGTTAAGATAAGAGCTGCTCACACTTGCTTTGCCACTTACATATTCAACATATTCTAAAAAAGGAGTTGGTGGTCTGTCCTTCCAAAACTGCAATATAGTCAAGTTGTTGTAGAGGTCTTCTAGTGTTTCTATCGCCAATTGCGCCATTTCAAAATTCAAAAATGGCCATTTTCTTTCACGACAAGAAAAATACGCGAAATGTTGGACACTCTTTGAGAACATGCAAAGCTTGGATATTTGCAATGCATTTAAAACCTACTGATACATTCTTGAAGTTCGTGCCAGTTCGGACCAAACATAGAAAGTTCCACCTTTCGTCCTTCATCAAGAAAGGAGAAGCGCAACACCAACTTGTTATATGGCAACGAGTTTTCAATCGCCGCTGGCCACTCGATGAGACAAACACCACGCTGCAAGATACCTTGAAGATCAAGGAATGGTAGACTCTCACAGCTTTCTATCCTCCATAGATCAAGATGGTAGATAAAGAACTTCTTTACTTGTCCTTGTATCTCGCGGGTCGTCTCATATTCGTTCATCAGTAAGTAAGATGGAGAGGGCACACTTAAAAGAGGGTCGCAGAGAATCTTTCTAATAAAAGCTCTGGCAAACGTCGTCTTGCCCGTACCGAAATCTCCATAAAGCAAAATAACGTCACCATAACTAGTATATTTAGAGGTAACTGGGCCAAAGCTAGAACTTACGTGACATTGTCCGCAACTATGCTTGCAAGTTTTTCTGTTTCTTGTTCTTCTCTTAATACTATAGCTTTCGAAACGACGTTATTTGAAAGATGTTGACAGCAACCAGTGTTTTTAATATGTGTTGTCGAAGATTCTTTGCGAAGGCCTCGAAATACAAAAAGTTTCATCTTTCTCCTTGCTAGGAGGTCGATTTCTCGACGTTGCAGCGGTTTCATCCAACGAGAAACAGATATCACAGTAGAAGTTTGACCCAAAAAGCACAAACCTGAACTCTTGCTTCCATTCATCCTTGGCTTTCGCAATCTCACACGAATGCAGATATCTTCAGGTTGGTGAGTGAGCGAAACTAGGCATTGCTGTGCATATATATATATTTGTGGAACTCAAATTTGAATATGAATTGCAAGGACAACAATTCACTGAAACTTCCACACTCTCTCCTTTATATGAACGAACAAATCAACATCAAACATAGAAACGGGAAACACTCAACATAGCTCCTCTAGACGAGGAAGAATTTGCCAGTAGTTTGGACTGTCATTAATTTCAGTTATTCTGGGTTCCGTCCTTAAAACTTGATACGCATGCAGGGACACGTTTCCAAGTCTTCCTCCAGCAATGTCTTGTCCCCAAACTGCTATGGCTATATCATTCTTTCCATTGGGATTCAGAATTCCATTATGAAGTACAAAGTCATGTTGTGGTCCTAAGTAATTGATGTAGTGCCCCAGCATCCAACCATTGACGAATATGAGAGCATTATATCTGTAAGAAGGATCATCCTGTATAAGCAAACCGATGGGAACGTCAACATCCAGAGGAATGTCAAGTTCAAAACTTGTTCGAAACCAAGCTACTGCTGCTTCGTTAAAGTCGTAAGGAAGTGACACAACCTCCCAGTCAAAATCTGGATAATCAGGCAAATACCATCCTTTTCTTTCTCCATAAAGGCCGCCATTATTGAGAATACCTCGAACAGGATCCGGGACGTGTTCTCCGCCACAGCTTCCTTGAATTTTCCAGGTTATTGTAGCATTGGATCCAATCATACTTGCTTCTATAAAGCCTCTAGCACGCTTCTCGTTATCATCATTAGGATAGTCTTTCTCATGTCCGAGATTTTCCAGCAATAATGAAATCACATTGTCTTGTCCAGGTCGAAGGGAAGACTTGGGAAATTCGAAGGTTTTGTTTCCATAAGCGGAACCCAAAAATTCTCCATTAAACCAGACGGAATATGCACTGAAAGCTCCCTTCCGGTGTCCTCCTACCCCATCCAACTTGATTCCTTTCTCAGATCCATCGGCAACGAAGTGTCCACGGAACCAGACATCTCCAAAATGGAAACCATAATCGTCCACATATAAAACTGGATACGTGATTGGAGGCGTAATACTGTTGGTAGTATACTTGTCTGCAATCACCCAGCGAGTGTCATCAAAGTCTGGGAATCTTTCAGGTGAACCCATTTTGAACCTCCACTTGTTCAGTTGGGGCAGTGAGACTTTTGGAGGTCCTTGCACGCGTGCCATAAGACCTTCACAACCAGTTCTTGAAAGCCTTAAAATTTCATCATTGAATCGAGCCCGATTGAAAAGTACTTTGGTATATATTGTAATATCGCTGTCCCTATCCACGTCACCGCGAATGACTAGGTCCCCGTTTTTGAGCTCAATGGACCTGACTAAATAAGGACCTTTTACAAGAACTAGCTGACCATCAACTTCGCCTCTCCACAATGACGCGGCGAGCTCCGTTGTAACAATATATATCTTCAAGCATTCCTTTCCGTCAGGAGCTTCCACTTCAACACATTGTATTCCATGATGAACATAATTGAGTCGAATATCGGAGGAGCTATGATTAAAATATGACTTGATGTTATCTTTTGTTCTCACATTGGGTTCACCATGAGTTCGTAAAACAGTCTCTCCATATTGGCCAGATCCTGCATACAAGACTAAAACATCAGAATCACCCATTCGGCCATGTGTTAGAATTTCAGAAGTACTATAAATAAGATACTGATTCCCAAAATGATAAAATGCAACGAGAATTTTAGAGTCCCGCCCATTTAACAAGATACTTGTATCTTTTTCTTGTGGTACAGAAGCGTAGTTTCCTTTAGAGTCTCCAATAATCGAAATATGAGTGTATTCCAAAGTAGATCCAGAGGAATTCTTATGTCGAAGGAAATAAAACTGGGTTCCTGTCTCCAAATCTTCCCTCATTGCAACGTGAACTTTTGAATTAGAAGCAGGAGGAACGCTGGTGTGATTCGTTCTCCTGAATGGCTTCACGCTATCTAGAAAGTACCCTAAAAATTTCAATTGCGGGTACTTTTCTGTCAGTACTCGAGACTCAGCAATTGCAGCTCCAAAGTCGTACGATGTGTAGTCACCCGGATAAGGAAGCCAACCCCAACTAGTTCCTCCATACACGACGTAAATGTTGAACATAGAAGCTCCTTGTTCCAAATTATTCTTGTAAAAGACATTTTCAAACGAAGCGTTAGTCATCTGAGTGCATTTTTGAAATCCCGGTCCACCCCAATAGTCAGTTGAACCTCCTTGAAATTCTGGCAAATATTCTGGTTCATTTGGATTGAATGAATGATGATCGCCTTCAAAATAAGTTGGTAGAGCACCCCAAATATCTGGATAAGTACAATTGAATCCATTTGGATATGCATCGATTCCATACAGCTGCACATGACCAGGACCTCGAACCCAATGATCTCCTGGGAATGCATCATTGAAGCTAAAGGGAACATCGATACCGTCCAATCTATACTTGGCTTCCAACTGTTCCATATAAAGTGGTTCAAGAGGGCCGACACTATACTCGTTTTCTACTTGCACAGCAATGATGTTGCCACCTTTTGTGATCTGATGTTTATATAGATAAGGATTAAGAGCAGATAACCACTGCATCCAAGATGCTGTGTAATATGGGTTTGTTGATCTAGTTGTGCCAGGGAGGGAAATGAGCCAGCCAGGAAATCCTCCAGCATTGTTATCCGAGTTGATGTAGGGACCAGGTCTGGCTATTAAATAGAAGCCAAGTTCTTCAGATAAACTTAAGAATCGATCAACATCTCGGATACCCTTAAAATCATAGGAATTGCTTCTTGGCGAGTGATAATCCCAGTTGAAATACATTGTAATAGTGTTGAATCCTGCAGCCCGGATCTTTTCAAATACATCCTTCCAGAGGGTTGGAGCAGGAAGCCGCCAATAATAGTAAGACCCTGAGTATATAAACTCCCGTTCTCCATCTATTATTAACGAATAGGAATCCCAGGTTACATTCCTTGGCTTATATGCTCCTGAGAATGTTGCGAATATACAAAGAAAGAAGAACAACTTCAGCAAAGTTAGCAAACTTTGTTCCATGATCAAAATACAATAGACAAAACCACTGGTGACACCTTTTTCTAGACTTTAAATGCACCCGTTCCAATGGGTAATTGATATCCTTTAAGTGGAAACCAGGAGTCCCATGGAACAGACACAAATTCCTAAACAGTCGCATCATTCTGGAGACAATGTCTATTGGACACGATAAAATTGGGAAATTTCGAGCAGCTGCTTCGAATCCCTGTTTGTGAAGAACCGTTACAGAGCATGGCAGGGTCACAGACGCCTTACTTCTCTGCTTAACAATGGAAGTAATGTTTTTGGGCAAGTGCTTGTAAGAAACTTGCAACCACACTCTGAGAATTAGCACATTATGTATTTACAAGCAGCAAAACATATTTCGAACCAATTACATCCAGTTGTCCTATTCTTCTTCTCCGAAAACTTTTAGGAAGTTGAGGAGAATGGTTGCTCCATAGTCAAAAGTCTCTTCGAAAATTTTACTATGTTACAGTAGGGTTGCAGTCTTTCTATAAGCCTTTTTTGTACAATCGCCTTGGCATTCTCACTTTTTTTGAGGTAATACAACGAAGCCATTTGGTTCAACTATCCCAAATACGTAGGTTTCTAAAAATTTGTTAACTTCGTAGGCCGCTCGCAAACCTTCTGAACAAGAGAAGCATTCATGAATTCTGGTGACAAACTGGAATTTCTGTAAACCTTCCTCTCCTTAGCAAGACTTTGTTGTTATATCGATCCAGAAACAAATGGTGCTCATTTCCATGTTGGCTCGCAGTTATAAAGGGGACGTGCTCGATCTTCTGCAACTACACTGCTGCATGGGCCAGGGTCTTCATCTCATTTGTACCTTGGCAGTGTATAACAAACGATGCCATCATAATAGATCAAATCGAATATGAATGTTCAAGTACTGGCTTGATCCGTGAATATATGCAACTTTTTGAGCAGAGGACGAGATAACAAAATGTTACTGTGCCATTATCGTTCAATAATGCTCACTCTTGTGGACATTGTTCGAACGTACCTGGTTCAGTTGATATGTATGCTATTGATAGCTACGTTCAAGTATTCACCTATTCAGATCACACACACACACGCACACACACACACACACACATATATATATATATATATATATATATATATATATGATCTCGGAAATCACCATCACGAGGAAATCTTCTATCTTTCTTTTTCAGGGATATTCCCTCGTTACATGGGGAGGTACAGGTTTTTTGGGGGGTGTTACAGCCTGACTTTATCCAAATTCGAAAAGATGTTTTGTATTTACAATATCTTTCAATATGCTTCTCTTCATCACTTCTATATGAAATATTAAGGTAGCACTTGGGGATGCCCACATTTTTCAGGAGTATGTATCATAAGGGTATGGCGCTGCTACTCTGAAGCTCATCAACTTACTGAGAAACTCCAAGCTCAAAAACTTTAAGACTTCATGCTGCAAACGGTGGAATCACTAACCAAGACAGATTAGCAGAGAATGCATCAGATGCAAACTTTAATTTCGCCCTGGAGGAAAGAGTTAACTCTGATAAGGGTAGTCAGTTTCTGTACACTCGACAGAATGACTTGTCATAAACCATACAAGGCCTGAGAGACATCTCTTTAGCGTTATAGGTGGTAGCTGCACTACTTCTCATAACAATTCTATGGTTCTTGAAGACTAAACTGTACAAATTCCAATTGCATTCTATTCAACAGATGACTTTAACATGGTATGTTCAACTGATGAGCCCGTGTGTAAATAAGCAACGTGTTCTCATGTTCTATGCATAAAGAAATGAGTTCGGAAGAATTGATTCAAGAGTTTCCGTTTCGACGAGCAGGATATCCAGCAATTGCTTGGTTTCCGCCAAGGAAGACGGATACGATGTCAGGTTTACTTTACAGTTGACCACTCCTGCCTACCTGTCAAGGAAACTTTTCGACAAGAAGTCATAGTTGCAGTCTGTTCATTCGACTGGATACGCAATGTACAAGTAGATTTGCAAGCCAACCAAGTGCAGACGTCCGGGAACCGACCTTTACATAAAGTAAAACATATTATTGCGGTGGCAAGTTGTAAAGGTGGCGTTGGAAAGAGTACTATTGCAGTCAATTTGGCATTTACTTTAGCCAAGTTGGGTGGTAAAGTTGGTATTATGGACGCAGATATTTATGGTCCCAGCTTATCTATTTTGGTTAGTATTGGAAACTATGCAACTTTACAGTTGCTTAACGGATTTTATTGGTCATCCATAAGTACAACCAGAAGATAGGATTGTACAGTATAAGGATGGAAAAATAACTCCATTGGAATATCAAGGCGTAAAACTAATGTCTTTCGGGTGAGTGTGTGTTGTCCAAGATTATTGTGTCTCCCATACATCGGAAATAGATATATTAATACGGAATCAGCAATCATGAGAGGACCTATGATAGCAAATATGATGAATCAGTTACTTACGGAGACCGACTGGGGTTGTTTAGATTATTTGGTGATAGATATGCCTCCAGGTAAGCGACTTTATTGGATGAATGCGACAACTCACATTTCTTTCAAGGAACTGGCGATATTCAATTGACTATCTGTCAAACTATTTCCTTGGATGCTGCTGTTATTGTGACGACACCTCAGCAACTTTCATTTCAGGATGTTATCAAAGGTATTTACATGTTTGACAAAGTATCTGTTCCTTGTGTTGCTTTGGTGGAGAATATGGCATATCTTGAACCAAAGGATATGCCGAACAAAAGATATTATCTCTTTGGAAATGGAAAAGGGTTCGTATGACCAAGTCATGAGAGAGAGAAGCATGCCATTATCTTATCGTGCGCATTTAGACAAAAAATTGCCGATGACTATGGAATTCCGTTTATGGAGTCGTTGCCACTCGATCCTGATCTGTGTCGGTGGAGTGATTCCGGTACTCCAGCTGTATTGGTTGTGAGTGAATCGAAAATAGCTCAACTTTATCATGCGTTGGCATCTGCTGTAGTGCAAGAGATTGCCAAAAGAGCATTTGGGAATAGAAGCAAGGTTCCACAGGTGGTTTTTGATAGCGACAAGGTATGTTTTTGCAAGATGGGGACACAAGCGAGACAGCTGAGCATTCTTTATTTTCTAGTGTGCAATTGTTATCTCCAACATTGATCCATCGGATGGCAATACAATTCATAATCAGGTGGAATGGAGTCCATGGGAATTGAGGAATGCTTGTCGTTGTGCACTGTGTGTAGATGAATGGACGGGAATGGAACGTCCCAAGCACGTGGATAGGAATGTGAAACCAGTAAGTAGTGCCAAGTGTGTCTATCCATGTCTGATTTATTCTGAATATGTCTATTGTCTAGTTACAAATCCAGTCTGCAGGAAATTATGCCTTTTCTGTCGTGTGGAGTGACGGACATCAAAGTTTGTATCCTTTTGAACGAGTGGCACATACAAAAGTGCAAGAATCTGCATACTCCAATACCCCTGCTTCCACTCAAGGATAAAAGAAAATGACCCTTTGGCATGGAGAAGAAAAAAAATGTAGCTCCAAAATAACGCGTCCAGCAGGACTCGAACCTGCAATCTTCCGCTCCGTAGGCGGACGCCTTATCCAATTTGGCCATGGACGCAATTACAAGATTGGGGAAAATTACCGCCTTTATTACGATAAATTGCAATCTATTTAAATCCCATCTTTTCCCGCCCGCCAAAAAAAATTCGTGGACACTGGAAAGCATTGGACACGTTGGTGGATGGCCTCTTCTCCATTGCTGTGCTTTGTTTCTATTGGATGTGGCTTCGTACTATCCATTGGAAACCAACATAACTTGTGAAGCGAAACTTTTTGTACACTATTGGCTTCGTGTTCATGTCTACTGTAGCTCCAACAAGGCAACTCAGTCGATTGAAACACAACTCGAGTGCCAGCTCGGTGCATTCACTGGGTCGCAGTGGCAAGAAAAAAGCGACCGCCATTCCTAAAAACGCACAAGAAGTGGTAAAGTTATTAGAATCTTTAAGCGGGCAACTCGGAAGTCATCAGGAGTGGGAAAAACGAGTGGAAGCATTGAAAACTTTGCTTTCCGTTGCACAAGGATTGTATCAAACAAAGGAGGAAGAAGAAGCGGCAGATAACACCGATGGAAATCGTGCCCTATTTGATATTTTCGTGGAGAATCTTCGGATACTTCGTTTGGTAATGAACGATGCGATAACTGATTTGCGGTCAGCAGTGGTGCGTGAAGCTTGTCAAACGTTGGTAGAGTTGGCAAAAATGGGCAGAGGTGCTATAGCAGAACCATTGGCGGAATCTTTATTAGCGCCTTTGGTAAGAATTACTCCTGTTACGATAGCAATCATTGCAGAGTCTGGTGCTAATGCTGCCAAAGCTCTCGTAGAGCACGTTCAAAGCATTCGGATGGTTAGAGCTACAGCCGATGTGTTGTGTACGAATGGTTTGGCTCCAGCAGCTAGAAGTGTTGTTGCTGAATTAGCCAATCTTGCCTTGCGGTATCAAAAGCCGAGCGACATTGAAAAGTGTGTGGAATCCTTTGAGAAGGCAATTCATTCTGGAGTTCAAGATGCATCAGCAAGTGTTCGATCCACCAGCAGAAAGAATTATTGGCTATTTGCCAAACTATTTCCTGTGAGAGCACAGGCCTTGGTCAAGTCATTAGATTCGGGAGTTTTAAAGTCGCTTGGTGAAGAGAAACCGAAAGATGCTCCTTTTATTCAACTCGTCTTTTTAGATGACGGCACTCAAAGCGTTTCTTCTTCTCATTCTCAGTGGAACAACAAACCTCGAAAGACTATTTCATCTTTTGCCTCCACTGGCAAGTCCCAAGTATTGAGTCAACAAAATAATGACACGATCGAACAAGCATCTTCCAATTCTACTGGACATAGTACAGAAACTACCAAAAGTGAGAAGAAGCGATTAGATCCTAAACGCCATAAGAGAATGAGCGAAATGTCCTGTCCAAACAGGTCCATCTCTAACTTGTCTTCTGGTAACCACAAAATCAAAGAATGGAAAGGACATCGTCGCCCTCCTTCATTAAGTTTCTCTCCTTTACCGGATATTCCGACTGCCGAGTCTCAAAATGACAATCTGAGAGATTCCAGTCACGACGATCATTCTTCTTCCGTTCACAAAAATTCTAAGAAGAAGTCTGTGTCGATGCGAAAATCGGATATTGGAAAGCTTCCTCAACGAGTTGCGATATCCAATGAAAACTCGACTACGGATCCTCAAAGTGACTCATCGCACAGTACGAGTGTTGGCGATGATTTGTTGAGAAGAAACAAAACTGCAATGGAAGATACGTACAAAAGCTCCATCGTGCCTTCTGTAACTAGTGAAACTGGTCGTCAGATATTTTCTCCTATGGAAGTTCGTTATTCTGGAACTAATTCAGAAACCACAATGGATAGTGTTTGGACAAGAAGAAAAGTAACGGAATCTGATTTAAGAAAATTATTCGGCAGGATTGTTGCTGCTACAGATTGGAAGGTAAAAGTCAATATTCTTGCCAGGATTGAACGAGATATTGCGTTGTATGTGGCAACGAAGAAACAGCGCAAGAATCAAGCATCTCGTCAAGATGAGGAACGTCACAAGGACTCAGAATTGTGTTTAGAAGATGAAAGTCTATTTACAGAAAATACTTTGCAGCTATTATTGCAATATTTGAGTCCATTGATAGGAGAGTCTCATACCAAAGTAGCAGCGGCAGCTCTTCAGTTGTTATCCAAAGTATTTCAAACATTTGAACAAAGCCAAGTGGACTCTCCCAGCAAAGAACAGCAGAAACTTGCACAAATTCTTGAAAAAGACGGAACGCTGATTCGAAGATTGTTTCAAAGACTTTCAGATCCCAATTCGTTTGTACGTAGCAGCAGTGCAACGACCATCGAAGACTTGGGCAAGGCAATTCCTTGGATTCACTTACGAAGTAGCGTTATTTGTAAGAGCTGCCTTGCTCCTATTGCTTCTAGCGGTTCTAATTTGGATTCTTCCCCGCGAGTAATGCTCCATGCCTTGTTACATTTGAGACATTCTTATCGAAGTTGTAAAGAATATCGCAAACAAACACAACATCCGAACGAATCCGAAAACGAATCCTTGTACAAGACAACTACTACTTCCATTTCTATGACTGGAAATATCGCAGAGCCTGGGTCTTCTCCTATCAATCGAATGTCAACTAGTGCTGATGCCGCTGAGTTTGTTCAATTGATTATCAGTTATATTGCTCCATTAGCATATGATAAGAATGCTGATTTACGTAAAGCCTCATGTGATGTTCTTGTGGAATTGGATGAGTTGGTTGATCCAGCTACTCTCTTGGTAGGAGCAACATCCGTAGAAGATGGAAAGCATCTCAATTTGATACGCAAGTTGGGATTGTTGGATTCGAAGAATGAAACTAATGTTGTGGATACGGAGAAAGAAAGAACTACGCCTCCTCCAACAACAACAACAACTACTACTACTAGTACTATTGGTCAGTCTTCAACTCCGATGAGCGACACTGTAGCATCCCATCCAATTCGAGAAGAATCTGAAAAGAAGAAAAGTGAAGTACGAGATGAAACAATGGCAAGCGAAACCACGGGAAATGTAGCCAGTTTACGTCAAAAGTTTCTAGACATGTCGTTATCGAAAGACGATTCTGCCTGTGAAGATATTGCAAGTCACATTGCCCAACTACTAGAGAAAGCTCAAGAAAGTGCGACTGAAAAGGACAGATTTGTTTATTTATCTCGAGTTCGAGATGATTTAAGGAAGCATTCTCATGACATGGATGTAACTCAAGTGAAGAACATCTTGAGAATGTTTTTACCTGTACATTCTCAAAATACTTTTCATGCCATGAAACAAGGAATTGAAATGGAGTGGATGTCTGAAATGTTATTGCGAGAATTGTGGAAATGGAGTCCTCCACACGTATTATTGAATGCCTTGGAATATTATATTCAAGAATGGATTGTTAGCGATGCAAATCTTCGAGATGTTTCAGATGCACCTCAAATAGCAACGATACAAGTATTGTTACAAGGCATAGAGTCGTTGTTGAAAACCTTTTTTGAAAATAGTAAATTGGAGGAACAACAAGAGGAAGGAAACAGGTGGAATCGCGTCATTACTTTTCTCGTTTTATGTGTCGACCACCCTCAATTGGATATTCGCAAGTCTGCTGTGAAGTGTTTAGCAGAAATACAAATGCATATTGGAGAATGGAATCCTACGAATCCTTTATTGAGCAATACGCAGCGAAAATGGATAGAAATGTATATCCAAATATCTCAACAGCAACATTCGACATAATGCAACAAGTCCGTCGTACCGTTGTGGTAAGAGATGCCGTTGGTAGAGAACACTTGTTGTATTCCATTAGTAAAGAAAGATGGTTATTATTAGAAACTTTGACATTTGTTCCTTTTTTACCTCAAGATAATGACAGGTTGGTAGTTGTAAAGAGAGAGAGAGCGCGAGACAAAAGATAAAACGTGGTTGTTCTCTTCTAGTATCGACGGAAACCTGGAAGAAACTGCGTTGGATTGGAACAAACAACCGTGCCAACAGCTCATGTCATATTCTTTCGACTGTTTTTGGTGTCACATGTTATACAATCACAGTTTACAAAGTTTTCTTTCCGATTTCTGTCGGTTTCGTCGTCCCTATTATCTATCCCCAAGTTGTCCGCACTATACTTGGTGGGATAAGATGGTATACGATATATTATATCGTGCGTCCAGTCCACGAGACTGTCTCGATGATACTTGTACTGTGGATGTGTCGACTGTCTTTGGTGCTTTTTGGAGTGGAGGGAATATTTCGTGGGTATGGGATTGGTTTGGTATCTTTCCTGGAGTGACGAAATATTTGGTTTCGAGAATATTTCAGTTTCTTCCGTTGCAATGGGATGAGTGGAACGGTGTGGTGTTGGAAGCTTGGTCTGTGGCTTGTCAAGCAGCTACAGAGTCTAATCTATCCTATGTTTTACATATTGTGGATGCTTTGAGAGGAATTTATGGATATGTGTTGAACCACGAGAATGGAGAGTATAGGATACAAGAACAACAACAGCGAGAAGAATGGATCGATATATCCTGTTCCATGATGGATTATTTATGGCAACATTTAAAGGTTCATCGATTGGAAGAGAATAGGCACAATGATGACGAAGAGGATCATTTACTATTGCAAGTGAGTGCCTGTTTGTATTCCATGGTGACAAGTATGATGACGGCAGGGTCAAGTCGAGAAGCTATCCAGTCGCGTTTATCGATGGATTTGTATAGGTGGCTGATAGAGTCGAACTAGTATTTGTTTGTGTGTGTGAGAGGATGGCATCTCTATCCATTGTAAAGATTGAAATATATTTCATAGATACAACTATATAAATATATATATTTATATATAAATAGACAGATAGAAAGAATCCAAAGGAGGAATACAACCATTGTGGTGGTTGTTCTTCTTCGTGTGGGATAAAAGACATATGTGGAAAGCGGTGATATCCGATTTAAACGACTTGGAAAAACCTATTCATTGTCAACCTACGTCTTCCGTAGGAGGTTCTGTTGCCAAACCCTTGTATGCTGCACCTAGTAATCATACGACAAGTAAAAACCTTTACGACCAAGAGGACCACCAGCAACCACCATCCTCATCTTTGGTTGCTCGCATTCCTTTACAAGATTGTCTGTCGTGTACCGGCTGTTTGACGCTAGCAGAAGAACAGTTGAGCTTGGCCAGTAGAAAACATGTGGTTGAACTTTGTGATAATTGGCTCTCACAAGGACAACAAATATTGTTTTCTTTACAACCCCAGTGCATTGCAGATATCGCAGTGCACTTTGGTATAGACTATCATGTAGCTGCAGAAAAGATAGCATTTGTATGTAAACATTCCAAAGGAGTTGCTTGGGTAACCGACCAAAAGGAAGCAAGATATTTCAGTTTATCCCAAACCTGGGAAGAACTCGTCCAACGATATGAAGCGCAGTCGAGGCTGCCGTTGATTATTTCCGCTTGTCCTGCGTGGGTTTCTTTTATGAAGAGAAAACGACCAGAATGGGTACAACTATTATCTCAAGTGTATAGTCCAGCGTTGATGGCAGGATATTTGTGGAAAACCAGAAACGCCAATGTCCAAAAACATGTCGCTGTGATGTCGTGTTATGAAATGGCAGTACAGACACAGACACAAGCTATGGAATATGGTGAGAATAAAACGCTTGTCGATGCGTTGTGGACAACACAACAATTGGTACAGTGGCTGGGATGGAATGAGAACAAGGATGAGATAGCGTCCATTCCTCAGTCTTCATTGGATTATATAACTGATATTGATTTGGAAAAGGATTGTTGTAAAGGAACAAGTCATGGCTATTTTTGGATGGCAGTGGAGCGGTGGATGTATAAATGGACGAGTCAACAACAACGATCATCTCCTCCAATAGAATGGAAGAATCATTCACAACAACAGCAGCAAGTTTGGATTCATTGGAATGAAAATGGAAAGAACAAGAGAGTTGGTATGATATTGGCGTATGGATTTGCGTCTTTACAACGTTGGGTGAAACGTGGATTCGACTCGGATGTTGTACTTGTCGAGGCAATGGCTTGTCCTCATGGCTGTGTCAATGGAAGTGGACAATTGGCTACACAACGAAAGACTCCCAAAGAACAACGGGAACATATACAATCACTTGTAAATAAGATGAATACGAATGTTGCTATTGATAGCTATATCGACAAGGATTGGTCATTATCGGAATGGAATAGTTTGGAGAAACAATTATTCCTCGCTTATTCACATGGCAACAAGACATCGTTTGCGTGTCCTCCAAAACTTTATTGGAACAACAACAATAACAGCAGTAGTAATGTAACGAGTCATCGTGATGGGATGAATGGAACAAGAGAAAACCTAGACTGGTAAATAAGGATATCGAATTCTTTCACGATAGTCTTCCAACTTTCTATGGACATCGATGATGGAACGATCCAATTCTTTGACAATCTTTTCTTGTTGTTCCAAATCGAGTCGATAAAACTCCTCACAGAGGTCGCCATCGATGACATGTCGAACGGGAAAGAAATAAGAACGATAAGCCAAATGATGTCTTCCACATAAAGGAGGACGATATTCTCGCATTTGGAGTTCCAACGATGGAAACAATTCCATATCCAAAGTGGAACGTAAAGGAATCATCACTCCGATTGCTCCATCCAAGGTTGCATAAAACAATAAAGGAACATCGCCAGTCGTCCATTCCACTTTGGATACACAGGAAATCACACTTCCTACGTAGAAACAAGCTTCCAATTGAAAGTGATGCGGTGCTTCTTTGCTCCATAAACCACCAGTTGGATCCTGTTCGATCAATGTTCCAGCTTCTGGAGGTAATCGAAGAATACTAATGTTTCCAAATTTATCTCCTACAGCCACTGTATCATAATCTAATAGGCACATGGATGTACACCACTTTGGTAAATAGTCATCTGCAATACATAAAAATAGATTATCGGCTGCCGAATAACGATAAAGAAATACACTTTCTTGGACATCGCTCAAGAAGATGCGATCATAACAAGTTTCTATGGAGGTTATTTTATAAGGAGTGGCTCTAGGATGTTGGGTCTTTTTTAACAGCTGTTTCTTTCCCAAGTCATACATTCTTAAACTGGTACCAACTGCAACTAGCAAACGACCTTGAAAAGATGCCATCGCTGTGATGATTTCATTTCGATAACGAGAAGCGACATGAAAAGATAAGTGAGAAGCTCCATAATAATTGCTCCATTCCATCATAGAAGGATTGGCAGCTTCTTGAACTACCGTCGTATGCAAATATTCCCATTTCTTCGAATCGCTAGTATTCAACCATCGATAGACTCGAACTTCGCTACGTGGAAATATAATAGAATCGCTAGGCATATTATCTTTTGCAGGACTCGATTCCCAAGGATTGGTGACTTGTAAAGCATAGTTGATAACCACACCAACACATAAATACAAAGAGGAGTCGGCATCGTTGGAAAAACGAATACAACATATACTGCTGATATATTCTTTGCTTTCCGTATTGTGTAGCGCACATTTCAACGAATTCTCACCAATATTCATTTCTTCCATCGCACAACTCCAACTTCCAGCAGAACCTATTGGATATCCTGCTCCTCTTCTCTGTTCTTCTTCGCTTGTAGTCCAAGGTGCTTTGCCGTCTTGAGATAACAATGACGCAACTTGTATGCGTTGGTCTGCTTCCAATGTCAACAAGCACTTGAAATGGTTCGTCGTATCGTTGGTGAGAGACGAGGATGAAGCATCTTCCATGTCTATCAGTCTTCGTGGAGTATATAAACCATTTTGAGTATCGCTATAAAATAAATGACTGGATTGAAACAAGTCTCTGTCTTCTTCAAAAGATAAAATACACAAAGACGAGCCACAACAAGCAATCACTCCATCGGGACACTGTTCAGAACAAAAACCTACCACGTGATCGAACATACGTTCATAGCTAATAGGCAAGGTTTGTAACAGCAATTGATTATCCAAGTACATGAAATAGGAACGAGAAGATACGATGAGGGCAACGGGCTTTCCTTGAATTTCTATGCGTTGTAATACAACGGGCTTTGTACCTACTAGTCGACTTTGTTGTTCACTCAATGCTCCAGTAATGGGATCTACCAAGGCTCTAATATAAATACCAGAATGAGAACCGATCAATAACACAAGTTGACTCTTCGAAAAAGTTGACGCATTCAACCATATCAACAACAACGAACTAGCAACGGTATCTAAAGCTTGTAAAGAAATAGGTTTGAGACAGGATTCCCTTTTCAAAGAATACAAACGAGCATAATAAGAGACGCCATCGCTAACAGCAACAAAGGAAGCTTTGGACTGTCCTGATACTAAAGGAGCTATAGAGACACAAGGTAAGTATGCAGATGACTCTTCTTTGGTTAGTTCTACTTCTTGTATTTCTGTCAACATTCCTGTCTCATCCAACTCAAAATATAACAATTGTTTGCTACTTAAAACAACAACCAATTGAGAGGCATTTCCATCTGCAGCTTGAATCTGCAAATCTTGTGGTGGCTTCCATTCATGAACTGTTTGTATATCCGGTCGAATATGTCGAATACCTTGAGAATGTACTTGAACGATGGAATTGTTGGAAAACAACTGCACAAATATAGTCGAGACATTGGTAGAAAATCCGCTGTCAGAGACTTCCTCCACTGTTTCCCCTACGGAAAGAATCAGAGAGGCATTGACAAAAGATACGATGATATAAGAGTCCCAAGTATCTTGTTGCTGTTCTCGTACAGTAAATACTCCAACTGGATAGCCTGGAAGATCAGAAACTGCCATTTCCGTCCAACGATAGCCAAGACGTAAAGTTTTCCAAGCACTACGATGACGTCTTCCACTTCCAATGATGAGTTGTGGAGATCCTTCTCGATAAAAATCTCCAATTTGCCAACAATTCAAAGGAGACAAAGACTCTATTTCTTCAATGAGTAGCAAATTTTCCAAGTTTTCATGAATGGAGAAATAAACAGGCTCCTTGGTGTCTTTCGACTCTACGACTGCAACACAACAAAAATCTTGTTCCCTTCCAAGACTTCGAAACTGATAAAAGCCATGATTGCCATATTCTGAAGCAACAAATAAGAAGCCGTTTCTTAAAATACACATATCATTCGCTGGACAAGGCAAGGAATCCAAATAACGAATTCTCATTTCTTTCAAAACACAAGTTTCTTCTTCTGTCGTCTGATTATTTGTACATTCCATTTCCAATTTGAATACGTCTCCCAATTCGGTACACAATAAATAAAAGAATAAGCCTTTCTGTCGATGCAGTGCACAAGATACGATGAAATTACCTCTCACTTGTGAAATATCTTTTCTGAGAGGAATAGGACAAATATGATCGGGTAAATTACTTTGCAGACTCTTATATCGTATATGTTGCATACTACAAACAATCACACCACCAGGACCATCTCTAGACCCTGGAACAGGAAGAATTTTATAAGCGTCATCTTCCACAGGCGTCGATAGTTTTCGTACAACGTGATTTAATCCCAAGTCTAATTCATAGAAAACCAAACTTTTCGGACTTTGTGGGGGATCATACGCTCTTTCTAAGGCAGCAAATATAGGATTCTCAAAACCTACATCCAAACCGATGATGTCATAACATATAAACGAAGACTTGTGAGCTTCCAAAGGAGAAGATATCGTCAAATTCTCGGAAGCATCTCTATTGAATACATATACAAACTTTTGTTTTTCGATGGCGCCAATCATACAAGCTCGTCCTTTGGGATCCGTAGCTAAATATTCGCCAGGTACAATTCTGCGACATCCAGACTTGCCAAATGTTTCTATATGAACTCTTTCAAAACAGTACGTGGAAGGATTGAATACTAGGACTGTGATTTTCCCCGAATCACTGCCAACCAACAAATAGTCTCTTTTGGCGCCAGTTAAGCGAAAAGCTTTCAAGGAGCGAATGATACCATATATCTCTTGAAAACATAAGCTCTTCAAGTGTCCTATATACAATTAACAATAATACTTGGTTATTCGAAAGACCACAAAAAACACTCGGAAATACCTTGGTCATCGGGTCTCATCAGCTCCAACGAGGTTTGACGACCAAGTACCAACTCGATAGCTCTTGGAGCAGAGAAACTACCATGGACAGCAAAATAAATTGCAGAAGGTCGCTGTAAAGTCAAGTTGTATAAGAACATATGCGATATTTTCCTATTCGGTGTTTATTACCACATACTCCACCAAGGCTCAAGCAAGGATTTGGGAATATTGCTCCGAAGACATTCTCTTCTACAATTGTAAAATATACCGACCATACATATCATTTTATTGGAACGAGCAACAATGACAATCAGGCAACTAGTCTAGGAGAGGACTATTCATTGAGTTCTAGTTGTAATCTATGGGAGCAGCAAAGTTGGAAGCTTTGGACTGTCAAAGATGGACTCGCCAAGGGAATGAAAGTATTTGTTGTTCAGATACTTGTTCTTGCATTTTGATAATTTATCTATATATGTACATATATGTAGACTCGTCTCTTTTATGATTTTCCGAAAGAAGCAGAGTAGCGATATTCGTCATCTTAATAACCTCTTTTGAACCAACTAGGCGGTGGCCACTGAGGAGGGTCATAACCATAACCTCCCAAAGGTTGACAACGAAGCAATCTCCATACAGTAAGTAGGAGACCTTTTTCAAGCCCAAACTGTTGCAAAGACTGGATGGCATATTCACTACAACTGGGAATAAAACGACAAGAACGGGGTAAGAGAGGAGATACATGATGCTAACACAAGTCATCTTCATAAGAACATTGCCAAACAAACTCTATGCGTACGCCAAATACCTTGTAAAACAATAAACAAGCAACAATGCAACGTGAAGCGTTGAAAAGAATAATATTCCAAGGAATCGTGTGTTTCGTTGATATTCTTCTCATTTCCAAGTTCTTATCCAAGGTAAACCATATACTACTGGTGCACAACCAGTTAAATGCGTAAAGTAACACTTGTCACGAGCTCGAGCAATAGCCAACGAAAGATCCACAAGACAATCCTCGCCTTGAATCCATTCTTGGAATAAATATTGCGTAAAGCGATCGATATCTTTGTCTGTCACATCCCACAAGTTGACGACAACTGCGGGAGCATGTGCATAGAGAAAAGAAAAACAAGAAACGTTGGGTGAGTAAATACCTTGACTAGTAGGCTTTCCAGAACGACATCCCATTAATAGCGTCACTGGGGCCTGTTCAAGTTTCCTAACGTGCTTGGCTGGAAAGAACTTTTCTCCAGTGCCATGTCCACAGTAGACAAAGAGTTGATATTGCGCGAGTTTTTCTACCAATTCCTTGGATTCACTTTTCGAAAGATGTAAAGGACCTACTAGGCCGTCCCATCCATATTGGTGTTGAAAGAGGCTCTGAAAAGTTTGTTGAGTTCTGCTCAAGTCACCTGAAGGATTGAGCACGAAAAATGCACTTTTGGTAGATACAAAGTAACTGCAAGTGTCACTCTGGTTATATTTCAAAGTCTGTTTTTGTTGTTGTAAAAATAAACTTTTGGAAAGCTGCAAATTGCTTGTTCTGGTGATGCCTTGTCTCCACTTGGTTAAAAATGGAATGGACTCTATGGGAAAAGGTAAAAGCGTATCATCTAATACCAAAAGTATAGAAGAATTGACTTGAAGCAATGAAGAAGAAGAATTGCGCGGTTCTTCTTGATTGTTGCACCACCACACATCGACGTAGGCTTGTAGTTTCTTCCACAACTTGATTTGCTGAGATGGAGAACGATGATGATAGTCTATGGCATATGACAACAAATATAGCCAATCTTCTTTCCTATCCAAAAATATTCTTCGACTAAAAATGATATGGAATAATTCCTTATCCAGTTTCCATTGCTTTCCAGAGATTGCCTGTAGTTGATAAAATGCATTATCGGTATCCTCGTCTTGAGTGTTGGTCGATGATAGGAGGAAAATCTTCCATGCACCCAACAAACTATCTTCCAAATCTTGCATATATGTGCTATTCCGATGGTTGGTAAATAAACTTGTGATGTCATTTTCCATACCTGAATTGCTCATCTAGTTGTTTCCTTTCTTTCCACCACAGAGATTTGTCTTCCATGCTAGGATTTGCTGAGAATTTTGCTGCTTGATCATGACTCGCTTGAATCAGACTTTCCAAACGACTATTCATAACTTGTAAAATTGTCTTGCCATTCTCCAACTATACAAATGATACATTCAATCAATATATGTACATATACATGGAAACTGATGATGCTTACCGATGGCAGTGAATATTGGATCAAAATAGGATTTTGTGCTGCTTGACAACAACTACCTAATAACAGTTGTAAGAACCAGCGAGAATATTTAATACTAACAGTGATACTAGCACGCATTATTACCTGGTCGGAGCCATAGATACATGTTATAGTCACTTGGAGTCAATCCGACTATGGTCCATTCCTTGGGAAAGGATTCCAAAAGAGGGGATGCAGCACAAGTTGTATCTTCCTTTGATATTTGCAACTTTAACTGCAAAAAATCTCCCAATTCTGAAACTGGACAACTAAATAGGGTTGGAAGAAGTAATATCGAAAGTGAAAGAAGAATACTTACATGTTTTCGGGACAAGAACGATAGATTTGATATTGATACCAATATTCCAATCCACAAGCTTTTTGGACATAATAAAGACATTTGTCTCTTTCCAAAGTATTCGAACTTGTCATATCTGCCATGAGTAAAAGTAGACGCTTCTGTAACCATGGCAGCGGGTCATGAGTCACAAGTTGCAAAGCTATCAAAGAATATGAAAAATATTTGTCTATAGAAAAAAAAGAGATGTTCTTGCCTTGTTCAATGAGATGAGTGACATGAGGGACTTGTTCGGGTTGAGGTTTTGCGGCTTGAGCGGTAAATTTCCACCAAAAGCTCTGTTCATTGCTTCTTCTCATTTCGACAATAACTGATTTGGCACGTTGGTATAAATAGACTGCTCGATCATGAGGATGAATGAACTGTTGAGAAAGAGTCGTGTACAGCTTTCCAAAGTCAGTTCGCGTCCTAACGAAGAAATATTCGTTGCAACATTCTTTGCTACACTCTTTCAAGTGCTTGTGACATAAAGCCTCTGTTGGCAATAAGGATCGCGCACTAAAAACAACTTGGGTCATCAAACTCAATTTTCTCAGACAGAAACTGGATGAGACTAAAAGCAAAGAATCTCGATGAGACTGTTGGATTTCTTCAATCAATGACTGAAATGTCTCTATGCTTCTACGCAAGTTGAGAAAGCTTCGATTGCAAATTGAAATTTTTACCTCTCTAATTTGTCCTGTTGTAAAGACTTTCTGTACAACATCACAAGATTGACTGTAGTCTGAAGGAACCAAGGAAAGCATTGAATCCACTGAAAGACTTCTAGACAACATTGCCAATAATACTACACGATCAAGTCAAAATGCACATCTTCTACAAGAACTGGATACTGACCTCTGCTTCTGAAAGAAAGCCAATCTTATCGCACAATTCTCCCAACCAACACAGACATTCGGCAGCTTGTCTCACATCATGCATAATACCAACACCCGTCAAAGAAGAGGTAGAGTTCACTTTTATCTGTGTCCCTGCCAAATTCAAAGTCTTGTACTGATTCTCTGCTGATGTGATACTGTAAATACATTCAGCTTTTCCTAGTTGTTGCAATTTGGCCAAATGCAACTTGACAGACTCCAATGCACTATCATAGGATTCTTTTAGGTCTCCCTTCTTCCAAAGATATTGAGAGTAGTAAAACTTGTAACTTGCTCGTGAAGAATGGCACATGTCCTTTGTACATCACTTTCAGTAGAAAAAAGCAAAAGGTGAAAAATACGTACTTGAAAACGCGGCATTTCAAAGTCACTCGTTCCTTGATAGGAAGAGACGTTCAATGCAAATTGTAGCAACTCTAAGGAATGATATAGTTCTCCTAATTTGTATGTTCATTTTCCGGCTTTTAAGTATAAAACCAAGTTGATACCGTTCGAATGGATTGAAATAAAGCTGAGCAATGTTTTTGCATCTTCATAGAGTCGATAATTCTTCAATGCAGTTGCTGAGACAAATGTTAGGTATTCTCTCATACGAATCATGTCGATAGGGCATTTTCTCCCGAAAACTAGAATAAATTGGCACATCATTTGGGACGTTATCCATAAAAGTTGAGAGCATTGGAACATCAAAAAGATTTCACAAAGCCACTCAAATATCTCAAACAAATGAATCAATATGCCTTGATGAATATCATGTGGACGCTGCTTCAAAATGTTGTTCCATAAATCTAATATACCAGAGTTGTTGAAATAACTATGGCGTTTCAGACACAATCACGTGATCTTCCTAGTTGATTACCTGATGCAATCTTTGGAGTTGCGTATACATCGTGCAACGCAACTCCATCCCAAATAAATCAGTTTCAAGCATGCATCTTGAAGGCTCTTCTTCCGGTTACTATCCTACAGAAAAAATATTGTATACACTATTTGTCTATTATTGTTCCACTTACTTGAAAAGCATATTCATCCATATGGACATTCAAATCCTGATAGAATGTCAACCGTAAGATTTCCAAGGAAAGCCAGTCTTGAACAAAGGGAACATTTGAATGACTTTGAAGAACTAGCGCACAGTTTCTTTCACAAGACCAAGTAAGATGTGTCTTGAAGCCTCCATTGCACATTTGCCAGTTGAGGAGACGAAATACAAGAAATATATATTCCACCGCGAAAAGACCCGAATGGATTGCCAATTGTTCAAGAACAAAAGTTCCAAAATACTGAATATGATAGCAATGAAAAAGAGAATACAATCATGCTTTGCGGGAGTACTTACTTGTTCCATAGAACATTCATTTCTTTGACACCAACAAGCGAATGAAGCGAACGCTGTGAAGATTTCGCTGGGTATAGATATAGGAGAAGATGAGCATAAGAGAGTTGCACAAGATATCATTTCCAGTAAAACAGAAACACAAGCACAGGGCTCCGAGAGACGTAGCATTATTTTACATAACAAACTCAAACGACCGATTTCATCTTCTATTGGAAGGTTGATCCTCTTTCGTAACTCAATAGAACGTCTCATACAAACAGATGCGATCAAAAGCCCGCTGTCTTTCTGCACAAGTAAAGCTGCAATATTATGAAACAATTTCGCCATATTTTTGGTCAAGTCATCTATCAAAATGTTCTTTTCGGTACGAATAGAGTTTTGGGACTAGTGATGCACGTACCGTTGTGAATGAGAACTTGTAAGCCATCCAACGCTGGAAATATCAATTCATAAAGTTTGGTATCATCTGGAATGGGACCATTCAACAAATTCATTATTGCGGACTATATAACGAGCGATTATTCAACCGAAAGCAAAGAAAAGGAATAAAAAGCGAACGAACCTTGAAAACATCAAATAGATTCCATAGCTCTGTTTCCACGAGATCATCTTGCAGCGACTGAAAGCATTTCAATGTCGGTAAGAAACTATGCAAGGTATCTTGTATGAAAATAGGACTCTGGAAATGGACGTTCACATAAGAAAACAGCCAGCGATGTAGTACAACATAGTATATCGATTGGTCAGTTTCCGTAAACCAATCTTGTTCAAAACACTCTATAAAATTTTGAAAATTTTTTTGCTGTAACAAAAGCATACAGGAATATCTCTTGTGTTCTACTAGATAAAATTCCGAAAATGCCTCAAATGTTTCAAACAGTTCCATGGACATCTTCGAGAAATATAACCAGTCATTGACATTTCTTTTCAAGTGTTGTTGTGGAAACCATTTCGATATATTCATCAAGAAGTAACATTTGGATGAATGACTAGAGAGCTTACAAGTATTCCTATTCTTCTTCATTTTCCTGTGTGAACAAACAAGGATATTTTAGATTTTTAGAGATACTTCTCAGTAGATTTCACACTTGCCTCAGTATTTTTGACAAGGACACAGTAGTTGGCAGGTTAAAGGCGATATCAGCTATCAACTCGAGCCAATGGGAAGACCAACTGGCGTTCTTTTTCAAAGAATCGCTTTCTCGCGTACAAAGTTGGCATTCGACAATGTTCCAATACAATGCTATACAAGACTCTACAAGTTGCCTCAAGTTCCAATTTGCATCGTCTTCTTCGTACAAGCGCAAAATCTGACGGAGAACGAGAAAGTCTTCTTGTTGAAACGCGTTTAAAACGGACGCTAAAGTTGCTATCAATGTGTCATTTTCGTGAAAACTACAGATGTCACTCCATATATCCACGATTAAATGAAGAAGAGGAATCACTTGCAAACTATGCTCATTCAAAGATAAGGACAGTTGTCGTACTTCCAAAGACATTCTCAGTGCTCTCAGCAAACAAAAGAGTACGAGAAAGAAATCGTTGTGAAGCTGTCCACTGGAATAATGACATTTCCAATTCTTTTTCACGCTCTTACAAATCAAATGAATCGTCCTTTCTGAAAGAGACTGATACGTCACTTCTTGGAGGTTACCCAGTCGTTTCAAAAGTTGAAACAAATAACGGAAACCTTCTCTTAGCGCTTGTATCCGAAAGTCTCTATTCAAGGCATTTGCGATAAAATTGTAGGAATACCTGCGACATTCGTGATGAAAGGAGACTCTATTGAAATTTTCTGTGCGACTCTCACCTTTCCAGGTCACCTTCGTTATTCAGCTTTAATAGCGGCTTGTTTGAAAATAAAATATCCAAGCAGCGCCTCCATACAGAGAAATATTTCTGACTGACTGTTTCGTGTTCTTCATGGGACAAGTTGAGCTTTCGTTTTCCATCCTTTCGACAGAGGATATCAAATTGCAGCGTAAACTTCAGTACAGTTTCTTTTTCAAGTTCACAAAAAATTGTAACAAATAACAACGTCATACCTAGTTTGTTTTTGGTAGCAGTTGTAAAGGCTCTTCCCTTTTCTGCAAGCAACCGCAATTGTTTTGCTCCTTCACGGGGAGAATCACCTACGAGTTCTTCACAACTAGATAAAAATATTTCTAATTCTTCTAAAGTCGTTCCTAGATTTGTTCCTCCTTGTGACAGCTTTTGTAAGAGTGGTTTGCCATCCATTTGCACATATACACACAAGTTGTGCGGGCAAGGAGCGAGAAAAATTGGATGGCGGAAATTCAAATTGAAAAAAAGTTTTGACAGAAATGGCGCCACATTGGGAATAACTTGAGTCGTTCACTTTCCATAAAGTTCGAAACACATAGGGAATTTTCTTTTTCAATATAGGAGAATATGAAAGAGTGGAAACGAATTTTTGAAAAAAGATAGATAGATCAGCAAATTGCCGTAAACCACTCTCCAGACCTGGTGATATAAATTCTGGATATATGTTTCCATGCAATATAAAAGACTACTTTCTTGCAAGTATAATCTAGGTCACAACACCGCACTTTACAATAGGTTCCCTAAAACTTGAACAAGTACTGCGAGTCACATAGCTTGTAGGTGTTACGAATTCCAAATAAAGTACATTTTTGATACAAGTCCATCGTATATTCAAATAGTCGAGTCTTGCCTGCGTAAAGTCAACTTGAGTGGAAGCAAGAAATCTTCGCCTTGGGATTTTGGATTGTTGACTCTATCCATCATCCTCATGTTGAGTTTCTTTTCCAAGAAGCGATCCATATCGGATGACGTTCAAAAGTTTATTCAAAACATATCTATTTTAATTGACAAAGACATTCAAAGCGATACGTACGACATTGATAAAGTATGTTGTTGATTTCGTTGGCTTTTTTTCCCAGTTGAAGTCATACACCCAGGTCCGGTTGGAAGTTTCCAAGTTCCTCAGTGAAGTGAAGAATATTCTTCTACGCGCTGAAAACGAACAGCAGCAATCCAAGATTCGTGCTCTAGAAAGTGTTCCTGAAGCAGAAGCAGTGTCCGATTCCAGCAGTTCTTCCTCCGTGGACAAAGACGCAGCCACGCAAATTACTGCCATAGCGGGTGAAACAGATTTCTTACTGTTACTAGCACAAGGAATGCACGTAAGTTGTTTCATTTTATATGTTCTGCTTCGTTTTTCAAGACTGCTAGGAGTTGGATTTTGAGGCCCGCAAGGATGGAGCACAAGTCTTCAACAATATTCTTCGACGCTGTGAGACACAGATACTTCGAAGCTCTTTGAAAACAGCTGGTTCAAGTGTAAAACCAACTGCTTTAGACAGAATAGCGAATACACCAGAAGTATTAGAAGCTCTCATCAAGGGGTAATCTTGGAAGCTATATTTCTATCGATTATAACTGTTGTAATTCTAGTTATGAACATACAGAAACGGCTCTTCCTTGTGGTTCTATGCTTAGAGAATGCCTTAGAAACGAAACTTTGGCAGAGATGTTGCTTTATTCTAACCTATTTGGTTTATTTCTGGACTACATTGAAAGCACGAATTTCGATGTAGCTTCGGATGCCTTTGCTAGTTTCAAAGATTTGCTTACGAGACACAAACAAGTAGTTGCGAAATATTTACAGGACAATTATGAATTGGTTTTGAATGACTATTTTCGTCGGTTGTTACAATCTTCCAATTATGTGACGAGACGACAAGTAAGAATGCCGCTTTATTTGGAATCTATGTGGAAGAAATTTATTCGTTCTAGTCGCTTCGTTTGTTGGGTTCCTTGTTAACAGAAAGGATTAATCTTCCCATTATGCGACGATACATATCAGAGACAGAAAATCTGAAGCTCGTGATGAATTTATTATTAGATAGAAGCAAGAGTATTCAATTTGAAGCTTTTCAGGTATTCAAGATATTCGTGGCAAACCCAAGTAAACCGAAGGAGATTGAAGAAATTTTGTTCAAGAACAAGGAGAAACTTGTACAATTTTTAGAACATTTTCATGAAGATAGGGTAATGGGTGAATGTTTTTTTTGTCGATAGTGGTTAATGAAAGCTCGTTAGGCAGATGAACAGTTTCAAGAAGATCGCAAGATGATTATAGAGGAGATACGGAATGGCATCCCAAGAGATTCTAGTTAACATGTGATTCTAAAGTATTATTCTATCTGTACCATATATATACTTGTGGAATGTGAATGAGAGAATTGTAGAAAATGACGAAACAGGATAAAGCCAATTGGAGTTACTTGCTATAATGAGATTCCTTCTATTTGTTCTAAAATCTATACATCATTCATTGATATTATTATTTAACTATGATACAAATACTTTCTAATGTTTGGATACGTGCCCATCTACCATCATATTTCTTGTAGCAGGAGGCAAGGTAATCACCATACCATCCAATTCTGGACTAGCAACTACTTGACAACCGAGCCTAGAACTTTAGTCCCCAAAAAATGCATTTTGTGAGCCAGAATAATGACACTATTATACACACACTTACTATTCTGTCAGTCCAAAAGCCAAGTCCAACATATCGTTTTCGTCGTCCGAAGGCTCAGGTAACTTGTTGTAGGACTGTTCGTCCAAGTATACGTGACAAGTAGAACACGCCAACGAACCTTCACATGCACCTAGACAAATATTTTCATATCCCTTGTGAAAGAATTTCTATCCATTTGTACCAACCTTCCAAGTCGATATCGTTTTCGTGGGCCAACTCCAGAATATGCTTTCCTATAGGTGCTTCAACTTGCTTTTTTGTTCCGTCTTGCAATACAAAAGTTATACGAATAGTCTCTTTGCACGTCTGAGGTTCTGTCACATAAAACCTTGTATAATGCCTTGGTGAAAACAATAGCCTTGTCAAGTTTCTGGCGGATCGACAAGTCCACATGGCCGACACACTCACACACAATCGCTTTCTCCCAATTGGTGCAAGTGAATGCAATAAGAATGACTGCTCCTCCAACATTTTGTAGTTGGCTCCGAAGTTATCCTCAAGACCCTGTTGCTTCGAAAGATTCCGTTTTTATTTGTAACGAAGGACGCACTAGATTTACAGTTATCAACGATCATGTGGTTCGATGTGAACTTGGCAAAAGAGAACAAGACGGATATGCTTTTGAAGACAGAGCTTCATTTACCTTTCTGAATAGAAGTGGCGACTCCAAAGCGTCTTTATTAAAGGTGAAAGGAGAAGAAATTGTATTGGAAACCCTGTCCCTCGAGCTACGCTACAAACCTCAAAAGGATTCCAAAGACTTTCAAGGTAACATCACAATCTTGCAAGTTTTCTGTTGATTCAACTTTGCTTAGATCAGTTATCTGTGATTCCGTCAAGATATGAACGTTCAGAATTTTACAATTGTCTTAAGGAGTTCCAATGCAACTTGGGAGGTACCTATAGAACCTTGGATGAAGCCAACGGTTGGAAAGTATGCAATTGGAAAGGAGAATCCATTGCACCGGATATTGATTTGGGAGTTGGTCTTATTTCCAGAAAAGGTTTCGTAATAATCGATGACTCCAACACTCCACTGTTTGATGAGACAGGTTGGCCCGTATCTTCAACTCAACGAAAAAATATTTGCGATATTTATATATTTTGCTATGGGTCGAATTACAGAAGAGCTTTAGAATTATTTTGTCAAGTATCGGGTCGTGTGCCACTTATTCCTCGCTATATTTTAGGAAATTGGTGGTCGCGGTATTGGCGTTATTCAGAAGGCGAATTGAAGACTTTATTTCAACAGTTTGAAAAATATCAAATGCCATTTTCCGTTTGTATTTTAGATATGGATTGGCGTAAGTATCCAATTTAATTTTTCTGTCTTTATGTATTCAGTGTTCTTTAGATATTGTGGACTGTGAGGTTCATGATTTTGAAGTCTTTGGTTGTCATCCAGGATGGACAGGATATACTTGGAACCGAGAATTATTTCCAGATCCTGCAGCAATGATTGATTGGCTTCATAAGAAGGACTTGAGAGTTGCCTTGAATTTACATCCTGCCGATGGTGTTTGGCCTCATGAAGAAGTTTATGAGAAATTTGCAAATTGTATGGGAATATCGCAAGAACGACGAGAAAAGAAGCCAATTCCATTTGATATCACGGATCCATTATTTACGGAGAATTATTTTCGTTTATTACATCATACTCAAGAAGAAGAGAATGGAGTGGATTTTTGGTGGATAGGTTGGTTGCAGTTGTTTATTACTGATAATACATTAAATACACAAATATGTATCTACAGATTGGCAACAAGGAACGAAGACTTGTATGGAAGGAGTGGATCCATTATTTCTGTTGAATCATTTTCATTATTTGGATCATGGAAGAGAAGGGCGTCGTAGGCCTTTCATCTTTTCAAGGTTTCCTGGTTTAGGAGGTCATCGCTATCCTATTGGATTTTCGGGAGATACTCACGTCACATGGAGTAAGTTGTTCTTTGCATATGCACCATAGAATTTACAAACGCGGTTGTTTAGATTCCTTAGCTTTTCAACCTTATTTTACTGCAACCGCAGCCAATGCAGCATATTTTTATTGGTCTCATGATATTGGAGGTCATTTTGCGGGTATCGAAGAGCCACAGTTGTTCGTTCGATGGATACAGTTTGGTGTGTATTCTCCTATTTTACGTCTTCATTCCAATAAGAATCCTTATCATTCTCGGTAAGTGTATAACATTGCTTTATTGCAGTACTATTTCTCATTTTTGTATCTAGTCATCCATGGATGTATGAAGCGAATATCTTGCAAGCTTGCCAACGTGCATTGCAACAAAGACATGCGCTCATTCCTTATTTATATTCCATGGTGTGGCGGGCTACTCGACAGTGTATTGCTTTAATAGAGCCAATGTATTATACATTTCCTAAAAATGACAATGCTTATGCTTGTCCTGGTCAGTATTGGTTTGGTTCGCAATTGATTGTAGCTCCTTTTGTAGAAAGAACGGATTTCTATACTGGACATTCGAGACAAGTAAGTTGGGAAACATTTTCCCTTCACCTATTTACGTGTATGCATATATTTATATTGTTATGGTAGGTTGTATGGTTACCTCCTAGTGAAGCTCCTTGGAGAAATATATACAGTGGAGAAGCTTTTCAAGGAAATCAATGGCATGTGATTTATGGAAGACTAGAAGATATTCCTGTATTTGGTATGCCAGGTGCTATTATTCCACTTTCAAGAGATGAAGAAATTGATGTCGATTCCTATCGTTTTCCTACCGATAATCCTCGCAAATTGGAGTTGATTGTTGTTGGAGGTGATTGTGGTAGTTTTCAGTTGTGGGAAGATGATGGTCGAGTGGAACCTAGTTTGGAGTCGGAAGGAGTTTGTATCACAGATTTCCAGTTGAAATGGGAGAAACATCGCGTGGAAATGACTATAGACAAAGTGCAAGGAGACTTGTCGGTTGTTCCAAAGCAACGAGATTGGAAAATCACTTTTCTTGGTGTAGCTCCTCATGTGCAAGTAACTGCTTATTCCAATGGAAGTATCCTTTCTACCGTCAAGCAAGTGGATGAACAAAGAGAGTCTATTTCTATTAGCTTTGAAAGTATTCCTGTGACGCATAATCTTCAGGTTGTATTGGAAGATAGTGCTGCAACAACTTGGATAAGAGATAGAACAGATGAGAAAATACGTCAATTGTTGTTTTGGTTTCATCTAAATACTGTAGTCAAGGAAAAAATCGACAACGCTCTCAGTACCTTGAAAAAGGAACCTCATCGGTTGAACGAAATATCTGAACATATGCTTTCTGATTCTCAAAAGCGAGCTTTGTTGGAGTATTTGACCTGTTGTGGTTGTCATTGTGCTTGGAACGCACGGCCTAATGCTCCTTTTATTGTTTGGAAGGCAAACGATAGTTGCATGGAATACAAGGTATATTGGTATTCCAAGAAAGATGGAAGGAAGATTCATTTCGATTGTTGGGAGTATAACAGCAATGAACGCATACTTTACGGTTGTGAAGAGCAGCAGGTGGCTTCCGATTGGAATTTATGTGTAGAATATGGCAATGTTCTTACTGTGTTTTTAAGTAATTCGGTATAGGTACAAAGCAACAGTGTGTGTGTATGAAACCACAAAATGGTTGCAAGCCGCGCTTATTTTCTTATTGTAAGGAAAGAAATCAACGTTCCACTTTATGATGACTAGGATCACACAAAGCCCAAGCACAGAAAGACATTCTTATTCCGGTTTTGGATAACCCACAGTGTCAAAACTATAGGCAAACTCTTCAACTTGTTGTTTCAACGCATCTATTTCACTGGAATAATTCTGGAGAGCATCTTTAAAGTCTTTGAGTTTGGGACCTGAATTCTTCTTAATGTTTGCTGCCAACGCAACTCCCTTATCGACAAATTCTGCTACCCTAAATATCGTTGTTCATTCCACTTCCTATTCCAAATAGAAAGAAACTTACTGATCAAAGTCTTTCTCCACCAATCCACGAGATGTCATCGCATGAGTACCCATTCGAATACCTCCGGGAGTAAAAGCACTTTTATCACCAGGAACCGTATTCTTATTTACTGCCACTGAAATCATTTCCAATACTTTTTCAGCTCTGGCTCCATCCATTCCACTAGGACGAAGGTCTACCAACATCAAATGATTATCTGTGCCACCACTAACCAAATGATAACCTCTTTCTTGTAACTTGGAAGCTAAGTGTTTTGCATTCTTTAATACTTGTTGTTGATAAGCTTTGAATTCTTCGGTGGATGCCAATTTCAATGCGACAGCCAATGCTCCAATCGTATGATTATGTGGACCTCCTTGTAAGCCTGGAAATACAGCACCGTTGATAGCATTCTCCAATTCATAATAAATAGGCTCTTTGTTCTTTGAATAGCCTTTGATTCCTTTGCGATAAAATATGAGAGCTCCTCGAGGTCCACGCAATGCTTTGTGAGTAGTGGTCGTTACCACATCTGCATAAGGAAAAGGAGACGGTACGACATCGGCAGCAACTAAACCTGATATATGTGCAATATCGGCCATCAAATATGCTTCGTTTTGATCGGCTATTTTACGCATTCTATTTTGCATTGCCAATCAGTTGTTCTCCCAATTATCAAATACAAGACTGACTCACCTTGCATAATCATAGTGCCTCGAATAGGCAGAAAATCCAGCAATAATCAGTTTTGGATGAAATAAAGCAGCATTTCTTTCCAATTGATCATAGTCAATCAACCCAGTACTCTCATTCAATCGATAAGGCATGGATTCAAAAAAGATACTGGTAGCAGAGACTCTTTTCTTTGCAGTCATAAAACCATGCGATAAATGACCTCCGTGAGGAAGATCCAAACCCATAATTCTATCGTGTGGATGTAACAAGGCTGTATACACGGCAAGATTAGCAGGAGAACCGGAAAGTGCTTGTACATTAACACCCCACTCATCGGGGTTGAGATGAAACGCTTTCAACGCACGTTCTTGACAAAGTGTTTCTACTTGGTCGATGAACTGATTTCCTCCATAATACCTTGCTCCTGGATACCCTTCAGAATATTTGTTGGTGAGACAAGAGCCAATGGCTTCCAATACCGCTCGCGAGGTAAAATTCTAAGTCGAATAAGTATACCCCAGGCAACAATTGTTATTATTCCACTATTATATTTACCTCTGAAGGAATGAGCTGAATTCCTCGTGTCTGTCTTCTTTTCTCCTTTTCTATCAATTGATAGATTTCCGAGTCTACTTGTTCCAAGCTACTGTTGAGACTGCTAGGAGTTTGTGACTTGGAACCCGAGTCTACCGCTCCTTGTGCTACAGAAAAGTTTCTTTTCCATTTGGGATAAACCAGGCAACTAGGACTGAATCTCCCAACCACTATTCTCATGTCGTAGAAAGAACGAAATTCACAACGACATAAAAAGAATATCAGACAGTGTGAAGAAATGTGAATTGAGATTGCGAGCGGGTTGGACCAAGGGGGAGGCTTTTTATTACGGAAGGATGACCAATCGATTCTCTCTGCAATCTCTATGCTCTGAAAGAACAGTTGGAGGCCTCCAACAGTGACTGAATCTTTACAGACGCTGCAAAGTATGAGTTTCAGAATCTAGGGATATCCATGTCTTTTGCTGGAGCAACGTTCTTACTGTACTTGGAGAACTAGAACCTATTCTCAACCGCACTAAATGCTTACAATGTCAAGTGACATATGCATTTGAATGAGTCGGACAACACTAGTAGTGTTTCGCGCGCTCGTTATTACTGTTGTTTTTGGCGCACCAAGCATGCTGACTCTTGCCATACCAATTTCAGTGTCATCCATGAAGAGGATTCCAATTGTGCGGTTTGTTGCCTCTAGAATTCTTCTAAGAGGAGAAAAAAAGATTGCAGACGTCACTTTTGGGAAATGACACACAGTGCTACTACGGGAGCTTGTCAACTCCACATAGCTCCAGGTTCTGCTACAACTATGGATAATATTCTTTGCAAAAATGTCGACACTATCTGTCTTTTTTTACGTATGTTCTCCCTCATGAAGTTGTTTTCGTGATCAATCCAAGGTTGCTTACACGTAATCCAAGTACTTGTTACAAAAATTCACAAATCTTTTTCTAAAGAATCCAATTTCTTGGTTAATGCACCGTTATTCAAACACCCCAGTTGGAGTATTTCTTCAACATCCCCCGAAAGAGATGCAGGAGGACGTCCTCAGCGCCAGCAGTCATAGACAGGGCTCTACCTGGCAAACTGCGAATTCCAGACTCTAGAGATATCCATGTTTTCTGGGATAAACCACACAGCCCCCAGTCTTCACATTGGATAACAATAGAATCTTTCCCCATTCACATAGACTTTTTGCCAAGTGCAAATGACGACAAGTTCAGTCCAATACGAATTTCAGGCCCTAGTTCTATCTATGTACTTTTTGGTATAGGATAGCTAACTGGAACCTGTCCTCATTCGCACTGAAATCTTCACTATGTCACGTAGCGATGCAACTGAGTAACTCGGATATCGACATCACGTGTCTCGCGAGCTCAATGCGATTATTGGCGCACAAAACACGCCGATGATCCTTGTCATACAATCCCGAAAGCTTCAAATTTTCATTTTGTACCTAATAATAGAGCTGTCTTAAATGGAGAAAAAGATTGCAGACGCGCCTTTTAGAACATGACATAGACTGACTGCTGCAACTACTCCACTAGCTCTCCATTGTCAGTAAGCTCTAGATTCCCCTCACAACAATAGATAGTATACTTTGACAAGATATGTATGGAATCTATTCCTTCCTTGCCTATCCTCTTCCTCATGGTGGTCATTCAAAGGTTGCTTCCAACCCAAATATTCCATGAGAAAAAATTCTCAAATGTTTTTTGGAAAATGAAATTTGTTGAGGCGGCCTTTTATAGACACGATCTTTTATTTTGGGCGCCAAAATCCACCAATCAGAATTCCAGATATAGAAAAAAATGCACATTTTGGCGCCCGATCTAGTCTTTCCATACGCATCTCCTCATCACTGGAATGTTTCGAGTTGTTTTCCTGTGGTGGAAAAAGTGGTCGTTGTCGTGGCAAAATGGAAGAGAGGGATGTTGCAAAAAGCCAGAATAAGAGAATACAATGGCCTCACGAAGCGGCATGTCAAATGAAAACTACGATGGAGTTTCCTTTACTAGTTATGAATTCTCTTGGAGAGATATGCCTTTATCGCAGTTCGTATTTTCAACCTCAAAATAAACTTATCGATTCCAAGTTCCTGTAGAATGTCAAGCGTTATGTCTGCAAGCATATCGGATGGCACTTCCTTGAGCTTTGGGAGGCAGTAAGAAACTTGTTCATCAGAGAAGCCACACTGCTCTCGTAAGAAAGTATTCCAGTCAAAAGATTTATCACTTGGTATCCTTTCTCTACGCATATCTTCCACTTCCATCTCGTCTGTATCAGTTCTGGTGGAAACAATATTCATCTGGGAAGGCTCGGGCTCCATAGGAACATCGCCCCTCCATAATCGTTCAAGGTTTCTTCCCAACAATTTCGCGAGAGGATCCAACTTCATCAAAACGCTTTCATTATCCGAGTATACTTTCTGGAGTTGTTCATAAACTTGCTGACCCAAGAAGTCTTTCAGGTTATCAACAGAACAAACTACAAGTTGACAGTTTGGGCCAATATGGAGACCTTCTTTATCAGAATTGGAACTACTCGCGTCTTGCCAAGCACCAGGTGAAGGTCGCTTCTTTTCAAAACGCCTCTCATAATAGACTCCTGTATTCATTACCCAGTTCTGCTTCTCCGTAAAGTGACTGGAAACTTCATTATTATAAATTGTACTCACAACCAGCTGAATTGCCCATATATCGTTTTCTTCTAAATCCAACTGGGAAGAAACTGGGACTAGAAACTTATCAACTTCCTCCTTAATCATACCGACACTGACACGTGAACTATGGTAGTATTTCAATGCTATGCCTATCAAATAAATTCTTCTCTTCTTGGAACTTGTATCCATCAACATTTCGGTCAAAGAAGACCCGCTTTCATCGGAACTGGAAGAATCATCATCTATAGGCACGGAAACTCGAACAAGAATATCAGGTCCATTAGAATTAAGCCTGTTGGGTAAAAATATTCCATCTTCCCACAAAAACTTGTCATAGAATTCTTTCCAAGCATTTGGAGAATAGGACTGTTCTTTAGCACTGTAACTTGTCTTCAATTCAGAATGAAAGGACGGAACTGTCCGGACACGGCATTTCTCTATTTCCCAAACTACGTCTTCTACAAAACTCTGATGAAATATACTCAACTCTCCCAAACGCCTAGAAAGACAACAACGAACATACAGAATAGCGGCAAATATTACTTCAAATCTAAACCCTAACGAAGAGCGTGACTCTGCGGGAACATTAAGCGGAAACAGGAAATCAAGATAACGCATAAGAGGATAATCCCGGTACTCTTCCTTGATAGCTTTGAAAACGATCTTTGGAAATACTAATTTGATCCGTTGCTGTGTAACGTCAACTTGCCCTGGTCCTTTGTTTGGGCAATACTCATAATAAAAGCCGAAGTTATTAGCAATATCCAGCACGTATCGAGAGCTTTCCCCAAGAACTAAACCGCCATATACAGTTTCGAATACCTGGAATTCGTATTCTAGGATGGATGAAAGAAGCAGCGCAGAAAAAACTTTCAAAGTGTTGGGGTTCATATTCATCAGGGTCGTTGAGTAGACAACATAAGAGGAAATTTCTTCAATCCTAGCATACATCTCATCCTCTGTAAGATTATACAACTTGTTGTGAATGCAAGTATTCACTAACACTTGCATAACATGGCGAACGTAAAGCGGCACACCCTCAGTGTAGTTATATACCTGTTTGAAAAACCAGTCATGTCCTTCTGGATGCTTGGGAAACAATAGTTGCAAAGCGGTTTCTCCTGTGCTTATCTTCATTCCTCGTATAAATAATTTTGTCGAATCCTCTGAAAATGGATCCAAGCGAACAAAGTCTAAATTAACCCGAGAGCTTATTGCATCTTCCTGTTTGGTAATAATAGCATCCGACCTTCCCGCTAGATAACAATTGACAAAACGTTGAATAAGAAGCGAAGATAGAACTCGGAAAAATAAGCAGTAGACGTTGGGTTTGCGAGGATTTCTTTGTGGGTCCAGGTCAGGAAACTGATAAAATTTACGGGATGGTAAAAGTCCAATTTCATCAATAAACAGAAACAAATAACGCTTGTTTGTGACTTGGAATAACGATTTTAACCACTTCTCGGGGTCTTTTCTGTTCTCCAAGACCTTTGCAAGCAACTCTGACTCATTTGGTAGTGAGCCAACTGCTTTCTCGCTTATCGTCTTTATAAGCGTGGGTTTAAAATCTTCCCCATCAAAACGGGGAAAGTCCCTGAGATCTACATTAACATATAGGGTTTCGTTTAACAGGGCTTCTACTGCACGTTCTCCAGCGCTCACTCCACTGCCATCAATTCCAGGAAACTCGATTATATCCTTCTCTAAAACCTGCCGGTTCAACAAAACAAATTCCCTAAAGTGCTTCCCTAATATGGTTTTGCCACTCCCATACATATGGGGGGCAAAACACACAGAGGGACGCACGTCGTAACTTGACGAATTTGAAGGAGCGTATGAAGAATTAAAGTTCGAGATTATTTGATAGACTGCAGCACGCCTGTTTACAAGAGGACGAATGAGAGATATCCTGGGAACTGGAACGTCTGCTCTACTTGAAGAAGCAGCTTCTTCACTCTCTTGCCTTCTTCCCAATCTACCTTCCGTCGTGCCACTTTGGTCGTTTTCTACTGAGGCAACAACAAGTTCACGTTGTCGAATAAGCTTGCCCTGGTAAAGGAGGCTCCTTCGGAAGGAAAGAGGGCGAACACACAAAACCCTTCCACCCCAGAAAGAACTCCGTGTTTGGCAACTGAATTTTGCTTCAAACTTACAACCAACAGTGCTTTGAAAAGCATATGTTAAGTGAAAAGACAAGAACAGGCAACTGCACGACATAACAACCACCAATTCCCACAACGAACAACCAACAATGAATTTTTTCCAGATTGGATTGTCCTCCGCTTTTAAAGGAAAAAATGAAAATGGCGGACAAAAAAAGGGGACGAGGCAAGCGATTGGCCCTCGTTGCCAGCCACCCAAATTACAAAACGTATAAATCTGAAAAATGATAACAATGCGTGTTTTGGTTGAATAGGATTAGTTGGGGAGTAGTCAAATTTACAAAGTATTCTTACACCTATGAATATCGTGTAAAGTTGAAAAGCACACATCCAATTTTTCCTTAAACTTGAATCTAACACGCTACTTACTGCATAGAATTCCAAGAGTATACTAGTTGAAGATAGTTTTTGCAGCAATAAAAAAAATGTCTTCTAACTACTCTTTTACAGGTAAATGGAAATGAAAGCAATTATGATGAATAAAGCTAGGTGGGACTTAAACTTGAGAGAGAATGAAGAAAAGGCAAAGGAATATCAGCATTTAGCTGTGGCCAAGTACAATCTACCTAGTAGTAGGCTAAAAGAGTGCAGAGTACTTTTTGAACAATTTGTTGTGGTTGGGACAGCCCATGATGCAACTTGTTCATAAGTAGCCTTTTAGAGAAAATGCTTTTGTTTCGACTTTCAGCAAATATTGATAGTATTACCTGTTTCAACGTAAGCGAGCCAAATCTGGTTTGTTCTTCTTTTGCATTGTATCTTGGTACAAACTGTCTTTGGAAACCAAAAGTTTTGATACAGCTTTAAATTTATTAGAGTATTTTGCGTTCTCAGTGTCTATACTGTCCTTTTCCTTGTCCCAGTCAAAACTCGGCCATAGTTGATCTTCGAAAGGAGAGCAAAGGAGGTCACCTTTGAACCATAGCGTCCATCCTTTTTTCCACACCAACTTGACCAAAAGTCACGGAAAGACATTTTGAAGCAAATGGTCGAAATTTTACCAAGAGCATTAGTCTATATAGGTCAAGTATATCATCCTATGTGGCACCATTTCTATCGACGATGAATTGCATTGACTTGGAACGTTGTTTCTTCTCAAAACTCGAGTTGGAGATAGTAATTCCGAAGGAAAGATGCTTCAAAACATTCTGAAAAGATGGCGACTCTTCCAGACTGTTTGATGAGATTGATTGGGCACTAGTTCTGTTTAACGTTACCGCCACAGGTTGGTGACACCAAAGCAAACAGTAGACAGATAACAAGAATTTTTGCTTGTTCAGAAGAAACAAGCATAACAAATGCGTGGGTGGTTGGTAAAAGAACGCGGTTGAGCTTAAACTGTTAACCTTTGTTCTTGTGACTGTATAAAGAGTCTTATTCTTCGTAGCTCGGTCCAAAGCCGAGTTTTCCTGTCACCTAAAAATAAGACATTCTCAGCTGTCTTTGTCCTTTTTCAAGGTGAATATATGATTACACCGAGGAGCTTTTACACGCAACAAGAACGTGCGGACGCAGCAGTTTTGTAGTTGTTGTGTGCATTCTCAAGTTTGTCTCAATATGAAAAGTGACTTTATTAGTTGAGATACGTGGCGTTGTAATCCATGTCTGGATTATTCGAGTTGCCTTCACTAGTACTATGAATAAGAAGTAGATAGTTTTTAACATGACTCTACCGTGAGCAATTTGCAAGGGAACAAGCAAAATCGGTCGTATTGGTTTGTAATTGTGGCGTCCGTACTATCGAGGATGAGTTGATTTGGTTTGAAACGTTCTTTCTCTTCAAAACTCGAACCGGAGGAGACTGTTGGTCTAGAACAGGACACGACAGTCATTTCTTAAGAAAGACGCTTCAAAACAATCTATAAGATGGCGACTCATCTAGACCCTCTGTATTTTGCCACAAGAGTGTTTTACGAGATTGAATGGGAACTTGTTCTATTCACCATAGTCGCTGCACCTTGGTGACACCAAAATAAAGGGACGAATAAAAAATTTTGCTATGCCAGAAACAGTCATAAAAACTGAGCGACTGGTTGGTAAAAACAAGCACTTGAGCTTGTATTGTTAGCCTTTCGAGCTAGTGTTTGTGTTATAGGGGTCGTATCTCCCGTAGCTCGGTCGAAAGCCAGGCTCTCGTGTCGCCCAAAAGCAAGACAATCTCAGCTGTGTTAGTTCCTTTTTTAAGGTGAATATGTGATTACAATAAGGAGCGTTTTCGTGCTAAGAGCACCAAAGCTAGTCGCCTGGTGCTTACTGGACGACCGCAGACTGCACAGTCCAAAATTTCACTGATACTATTCCGTGAAATGCTTTTGCCGTATTTTATGTGAAAAGCCTCTAGAGGACCATAGTTGTTTAATCACGAGACGTCTGCTTAAGAATGCCATCTTTCATTGAGCCCACTATAGGACTCTCCCAACAGAAGCCAACGACCTTAGCGTCTTCAAAGTATACAATTGCCTTGGCAGAAATAGTTTGCGTATATAAACTTGAAGTGAGAACAGAGTAACCTTATAATAGAGCGCATGTCTCCAACAGATCATTTCCAATGGCCAGTGGGCAACCGCGAGGATCGAATGCAGACGCTGTAGTTTTGTGATCGTTTCGTGCTTTGTCAAGCTTGTATCAGTAATAAAAAGTGACATTTTTAGTTGAGATAGGTGGCGTTGTAATCCATATTAGGATCGTTCAAGTTACTCTCACTAGTACTCTCTGAACAAGAAGTTGCTAGTTTTCGACTTGACTTTCCAGAGAGAATTTTTCAAGGGAAAAGGTAAAAGCAATTGGCTCTTCGTAACACTGGAAGTGTCACAAGTGAGACATTTGAAGAAAGCATTTCACAGTCTGACCGGAGACCAAAATGACTGCCGTCCGTCTAGCCAACTGTACAACGAATACCTTTGCTTCATCGCGGTCACGGCAGAGTTACAACCTTTTCCGACTTTCCGCTGGAAGTCAAGTCCAGTAAATCCGAACAGAATATTCTATTTTCAAAGTTCCTCTGCTGTTTCTCCACAGACCACAAAGTGAAGACTGTTAAGCATCGTAATCTGTTGCCTCCTCTGTCCCCAAAGCTTATTTGCAGTAAAAATTTCGAGCTAGGCGAAAACGAATTTGGGTATGGCATTGTTGTTTCGCACTAGTTCATCAATAGCATTGTGCTTGTAGAATTCACTCCACCAAAGCACGTTGTACTCAGTGACAGTTTGTTTTGTCCTGCGGCAGAAGCGGAACACTTTTGCAATTGTTGCAATGAAAAAGAATAAAAGACACCTGTACCTGTACACTTCAAATTTCTTATCGCACTGTCATAGCGAAACTTTGCTTTTTTGGTTCTGTTTCACTCTAGGTTCCCTGAGCGCCGCAGTAGAGCAGAAGCAACCAAAGAGGAAAAAGCGAGAAGATAATAAAAGCAAAGCGGTCCTTGCGTTGTTTTTCTTTCAAAATAAACTTGAATCATCAATCGACATAAAGCGCGGACGATTCCAAGATGGCTTTGTGGCCCCGTTATACCGGAGCCAACCTACGCAAGAGACGATGACACAACCAGCTGGCTATGCAAAAGAGGAATCAGCGGTTGATACGTTACAAGAACTACGATTGTTTACTCTTTATCGAATCACAGTCGGTCTTCTGACCTGGTCTTTCTTTTTTTCTTGTGTCGACGACTGCGTAGACATGCCGTCTTGGTAACGCAACCCCATTGTCACCCTACAAGGATAAAAAAGGGCAGCTTGACACTTTCGGTTTACTCTTCATTGCCAGTATAGATAGAAAACAAAGTAGAGTCCAAAGAGTTTAGACACCTTTTGTTTCTTCTACTGGCACTGGCAATACTGCACCAAAGTATTCTGCACCAAATGTTCTAACCGATTGAGTGCGGTGGGAAGTTGACCTCTGCTCTGCCACCTTTTGTTGGGTGTCTCTCGTGTGTTTTTTGCCTTTTCAAAGCTTGAAGACTATTTATTCTGTTATGTTTTAGAAGTTTCTTCAGAGGTTTTTTGTTCTAGTCTTATTCCGTGTTTCGTAGTGGGTGAAAGGCTCCTTTCACAACAGCGTTGTCATGACCCCGCCAATCTCCACATCTTCAACTAGTAACTTGTGCGCGTATGTATAAGTATATTTGTACAGATTCGTGGTGTAGAAAGAAGAGTGCAATGGTTGAAAAGTAACAGCAGTGTACTAAGGTACCTGTAGAGGAAGCAATTGAAAAAGGGTCACGTCCTTGTACATATCTACCTATAATAGCTGTTTTTGCTCGTAGAGATTGCAAGTTTAGTGTACTTGACAAGGTTTCCAAGTATCATTCAGTGCCGTTAAGCGCGTATGAGTATACTTGGAACTTTTCCAAGTTAAAAAGGTAGATTTTATTAACGAAAGCATATTGAAAAATTGCAGCCTTGTTAAGCCAAAAAAATTTACAATACTAGAAAAGTAAACTTGCAATTTTCCTGACTACTCTTATCTCCAGTGCAGCAAACGCATTGTCTTGTCGCGTTACAAACTCTACAATCGATGACACCATAACCTTTTTCGCGAGTTGTGCTCTTTTTGGTTCACTGGCCATGGCAAAGTTGCTTGTAAGGATCAAATTGCAATGGAATTTTTGAAGCTGATTCTTCCAATCGCTTTTTCTACTTCAACAGTTTACTCTCGAAAAGAAGAAGGATTCCACAATTCATCTATGATGGAACATCCGATGAGTCGAGTACTCCTTCGCTTGCTCAATTGGATCTTTCAAAGCGGAAAGATTCCAAGTTCATGGAATTCATCTCTCCTCATTTCCATTCCGAAAAAGGGAGTTTTGAAGGACATGAACAATTATCGAGGCATCAGTCTCATAAGTACAATTGCAAAACTGCTGAGTGCGATTGTCACCAATCGCATTCGTTACACAGTTGAAAAAGACAATGTACTGGTACGTGAGCAAGCAGGATTTCGTACTCGCGAGGAATGTGGAGCACAAGTTATTGCTTTGGTAGAGTGTGTCCAACGCCGATGGAACTAGGAAATGCGTCCTACATATGCATGTTTCATTAATTTACGGAAAGCTTTTGATCGAGTTCCTCATGAAGCCTTGTTTCGTAAACTGGAAAGTTTAGGTATTCGAGGTCGGTGTTTGGAATTTTATCGTGGGCTTTATCGTAGTTCATGGACACAGGTATCCTCAAGGATATCTGATACACTCTCACCTGCCTGTCCATTTTGTAGAGGTGTACGTCAAGGTGATCCTTCCTCTCCATTACTATTCGATCTGTTTATCAATGATTTACTTGAACAATACCGACCATTTGGTATTCGAGTGGTTGGTATGCCTGAGAGTTGCATTGGAACAGAAAATCGATTACCTGGATTGATGTTTGCCGATGATGTGGTATTGTTATAGACATTGTCTTAAAGCCTCCATGCGCAAGGTAAGTAAATATTTAACTCAACTTGAAATGGAAGTTGGTGCATCCAAATGTGGTGTTACTGTCTTTCATGGATGTGTAGATAAAGTTCGAAGGAGTCAATGGCAATTACAAGGTAAAGACATACCTGTTGTTGAAGAATATCGTTATCTAGGTATCGATTTGAATTGTAATTTGGATGAAGGATTTACGGTGCGACGTCAAATCCAACGTTATCGTCAAAAGCTTCATATGGCAACTCCATTTCTACGTAATGGTAGGGTACAAATGGATCTTCGTTTGCGTGTTGTCAAGAGTTGTTTGCTACCTAGTTTAATCTGGGGCTCTGAATGGTGGGGCATGCATCAACTACATGCCAAACGTTTAAGTTTGGTATTGAATCAAACTTTACGAATGGCGGTAGGTGTGCATGTGAAACACACAGGAGTAAGTATTCCTGCTTTGTATACTGAATTGGGTATACCTAGTGTGGAATCACTTATAGCAGGACGCCGGGCACGTTTATGGGCCAAAGGTCCTAGTATGCGTACATGGATTAGTCAATTATGTCAATGGATACCTACATTTCGGAAAGGAACATGGGTGAAAAATACCAAAGCCTGGTTGTTGAGGAGATTAGGTAGCTCGGCGGTAAGGGAGATTGAAAGATCACCTCGTGGTTCCAAGGCAGTGCAACGAGCAGTGCAACAAGTTATCCATCATAAATGGCTAACTACTGGCAAAATGACCCAAAACAATACATGGAAAGAATATTGTCAGTATGCATTACAGAGCGGTAGTGCATTGTTGCGTGATAGCTCCCTCGACTATCCTGAATATAGCAAAAGTCTCTCATGGCTGATGCGTATTCGTGTTGGTGGTTGTAGTTCCTGCTCGAGGCTCGCCAGAATAGGTATATTGGATGAAGAATGGAAGACTTGTTGTCCCTATTGTTTGGTCAATGTACCTGGAACATTGAATCATTTACAGCAAAAAACGTCCGTTATCATGCTCAACCTAATCGCAGCTGCACACCCAAGAAACCAATCAATTGCCAACAATTACAGTTGATTGCAATTTCAATGGGACTAAGCGCACTTTGGCTTTTTAAAAAAACTTAAACTACACAAATACAAGTATGTAAAAAACATTCTCATTCTTTGACAAGTTCTATATAGGAAACTACAAAATCATTCAACGATCCTATAAAGTATCACGCCTGGGAGAATGCAGCATTGAGTTGATGAAAAAATGTCAATAATAGCAATCTTTTCAGCGATTTCAAAGAAGATAGGACAGCAGTTTGGAAACAACTGTCTCCGTTTGCTAGTCCCTATTCAACCATCGTACCTTTTTAACTGATTTGACTCTCGCACATTGAGAATTAGAGCAAAGACAAGGTATAATGAAGGGACGATATCCAACGTATAAAAGCCAAATACCGGTGCTGACGTAAATGCAAGTTGTTAAAAAGCTCCAAGATAAAAACGCAGCGCATTGTGTCAAGTCGATCCTGCATAGACAAAGAATTGTACTATCCAACTTGGCATCATTGGGCATCCAAACGTGCTTAAACTGCAACCACTTTTATCCATCTAAGACGGTGCCGGGCTTAGAATAATTACTATTGTCAGAGCAATTTATGTACTGCATGCCCGAGTAGTCGACTCGCAATAAAGAAGCGTTAGGAAAGACAGCAGAGCAATTGTAATGCCTACAAATGACAAAAAGCCCTGATAATGGCAACTTACCGAGCTACTTTTTACATTGGACTGCAACTGTCGAGGAATACACGTTTCCGCGTGCAATTTATCACTCGTCTTATGCTGTTTTGTCCAAAGACCCACTTGTCCAGCACTTGAAATTAAAACAGAAAAAACAGTAAAAACGATACTCTATTCGTTGCATAATAAAACATAAAAAGGAACAAAGATGTACTGCATGACAAAGAGGCCTAACGTATTTACTACTGTAGAGATATTGTAATGAACTGAAGAGACAAAAAACATGCATAGTAGCAATTCTCTTGGCGATTTACAAGGACAGATTAGAACTGTCTTGGAATAACTGCTTCCTCGTACAATTCACGGTTCAACCAATATTTTTTGTCCAATGCTCAAATTGTCACGCAATTAGAAATAAGGCAAGAAGAAAAATATGAAAACATGACACGTCTCAGGTTATAAAAACATACAAAAGGATGCAATGTAACTGCAAGTAGTTAAAAACTTGATACTATGCAATGCAGCAAATGAATTATACTTAAACCACCAGTGGTGCCGTCGAATTTCTCAATGTTGGGCGACCAAATGGCTTACCCTGCAGCAATTTAAATCTACCCACAATGGTGTTGGGCACAGAAGATTTACTACGTCAGAATACTTTTTACGTTATACCAAGGCTTATTCACTGTTTCGACGTCTTCTAGTTGCAATAAAAACTCACTGATTACATGCTACTACAGGGATTGTACTGCAATAAAATTAAAAAAAGACCTCAAAAAAGCCAATGCTCTCAGCAAAGAACAATACGAAAAGGGTACAAGGCAATGAGAACTAGTTCAATCATGCATAGAATAACGGTGGTACTATCAAATTGAGAATCGTTACAAAACCGAACTAGCTTACACTGCAATAATTTGCATCTATTCACGAGGTTGTTGGGGAAAGAGTAATTACGATTGTCAAATCGTGGTTACTTCACTGTTTCTCAGAATTGTGGACTTTAATAAGGAGACGTAGGCTTTTCAAAACTCTAGAAGCATTGTAATGCATCTAAATGACAAAAAACCTCCATACTAGAAATCCTTCCAGCCGATTGTGACAATTGATTGGCATTGTCTGGGGACCACTGCTTCCTCGTGCAAGCAACGACTGTAAACGATTATTTGTTCCTTGCTATTATGATAAAGTTAAATTATCGATTTGGAACCCTGCTCAAAGCGTAAAACATAAAGAAGAATGTAGAGTAAATGCAAACTGTTAAAAAGCAGTACAGAAAAGGCACATGGAACTGTACTAGTTCAATTATGCATGAAAACAAACCAACTTAGACTGCATTAACATTATGGCGTTACTACAGAAATTGGCTACGGAGTACAAAGCATTGTCAAGGTAGTTTTTTCGTTATATCACTACTGTTGCATGGCATTTATGAATTGTCGGTTCGTGAGGAAGAGACATATGATAATATGACACTACAGTTTTTGTAACACGTTCATATTACCAGAGCCAATAAGAATGGCAATCATCTCAGTGATTGGCAATAATGAATTTGAACTGCTTAGAAACAACTGATTTCTCGTTCAAGTCACGAAACAACCAATGCTTCTTTGACAACTGATCCGCTAGTCACAAATTTAGAATTAACTTAATAATAAATTAAAAAGGCTTACCATTATAGTTTATAAAACGCAACAAAAGGAAAATACTGTAGCCACAAATTGTATACGGAGACAATAAGAAATGGTTATCAAGAACGGAGTCAATCCAATAAAGCATAGTAAGCTAACTGTACGATCGAATCCAGAATCAATGGGCATCCAAGCAGGCTAAAACTGCAATAGGTTGTAGCGATCGACGACGATGTTGGTCGTAAAATTTTTACAATAGTCAAAACATATTTTAAGTTGTATTAAGGTTGGTTCAACGTTTCAAATTTGTCGACTTGTAACAAAGAGGCTCCATAAAAACATGCCACTACATGGCTGTTACATGCAATAAAAGTAGTACGAAAAAGCATGATAAATAGTTATCCACCAAGCAAAAAGCATCACACGAGTGGAGTACAAGGTGCTGCACTAGTTCGATTATGCATTAACCAACAGTGATACCATCAAAAATTCCTTAATTGCGATTTTTTGCACTGTTTCAACTATGGATCAGAGCTGTGTAGAAATAACTGATTCCATGTGTGCAACAATTCAACCAATGCATTTTGGAGCAATGCTTCGCATGTCACACATTCTGAATCAAGGTAAGCATTAATAATGAAAACCTCATTTTCTATGGTATATAATACGCAAAAAAGGGAGATGGTTTGACCATAAATTGTTTAGAGGCATTAAGAAAAGATGCAATGCACATGTCAATCCAGTCAAGACAGATGAATAATTGTACAATCGAATCGAGCATCCATGGGCATCAAAACGAGCCAACACAGCAACAGCTCGTATCAATCTAATGCGCTGTTGGGCAAAGAAGTTGCGATGGCCACAGTACATTTTCGTTTATTTCAAGGTAGCTTCATTATTGCAGAGTCTCCGACTTGTAGTAAGAGAGATTTATGATTACATGACACCACAGACATTGTACTACACTAAAATTACGGAGAAAACATAAAAATGGCAATCATGGCAGCAGAAAACCATTACTCAAAAGGAATTCAAGGCACTACACCAACCCAGTCATGAATGAACCAAGAGTGGTATCTTCAAATTAAGAATCATTGGGCAACCAAACAGCCTTTTACTGCAATAAATTCCATATATCCACGAATATTGACCACAGAAGAATTACTATAGTCAATTTGTGGTTACTTCACTGCTATTCAGAATCCCTGGGTTTGTAATGAGGAAAGTCAAATTTTCAATGACACGAATGGCATTGTGGTACATCAAATTGACCAAAAAACACTTCTTAATGGAAAGCTCTCTGCCAGTTCTAACAATAGATTACGGCTGCTTAGAGACCATTCTGTTTCCCCGTGCAAGACAATTTCCAACCAATAATTTTTTTGTCCTTTGCTACTCTTGTGATGTAGTTAGAATTACAATCAAATTAAATTATAGAAACGGAACAATGCGCATAGTATAGAAACATAAAGAAGAATGTAGCTTAAACGCAAATTGTTAAATAGCATTACAAAAAAGGGGCATTGAACTAGATGAGTTCACTCATGTATAAACACAGCAATATCTTCTCATTGGACAATGTTGTCAACAAACCGACCTGCACTGCAATGATCATTATACCGTCACGACCAAATTGAACACAAGATACTAAGCAATGTCAAGGAACTTTTTAGTTTTGTCACTGTTCTTGCACGGCATTCCATTGTAGTCGGCTCGAAATGAAGAGTCATGACAATTACATGACACAATACGTTTGATAAAGAATTAAATGACAAAAAAATAGTATTGACAATCTCAGCGCTTCGCAACAATGGATTTGAACAGTCTAGAAACAGGTAACACCTCGTGCAACACAGAAACAAATGATGACAATTTGACAATTGCAACTGTAATCACACATTTAGAATTAAAAGTAACACATAGAACACTTACCCTATATAGTTTATAAAACACAACGGAAGGTAGATGGCGTAGCCGCAAATTGTTAAAACGCGTTAGGGAAGAAGTACCATGCACTGAGTTAATGCAGTAAAGTATAGACAAATAATTGTACAAACGAGACGAGCATCAGTGGGTATCCAAACGAGCTAACACTGCAACAGCTTTAATCGGCTTTTGATGGTGTTCCACACAAAAGCTTAACACTAGTCAAAGTACATTTTACAGTATGCCAAGGCTGTCTTATTGTTACATAGTCTTCGAGTGGCAATTTCGAGGCCTAATGAGTACATGGCATTAGAGGTATTGTACTACAATAAAATTACAGAAACAAACGATAATGGCGATCCTTTCAGCAGAAAACCATCACTCAAAAGTTACAAGGCACTGCAGCAGCTCAATCATGAATGAATCCAGAGTGGTAAAATCAAATTGAAGATTGTTGGGCAACTGTTGACTCAATAAGTTACATTTATCCACCACTGTTGGGCACCCAAGATTTACTATAATCAAATCGTGGTTACTTCATTGCTTTTCAGAGTTCTGGAATTTTAAGAAGGAGAATGAAGCTTTCACTGACACTAGAGGCATTGTAATGCATCGTAATGACCAAAATAACCCTTCATAATGGAAACCTCTCAACCAGCTCTAACAATTGAAGACAACTGTTTAGAGACCCCACTGCTTCTTCGTGTAAGTCATTATTCAACCAATGTCACTTTTTTCATTTGATATGCTTGTGCACCAGTAAAAATTATATTCAAATTAAATTATAGAAATGGAACCCTGTACATATTATAAAAACATAACAATTGGTGTAGCGTAAATGCAAATTTTTCGAAAGCACGACAAAAAGCTACATTGAACTGTACTAGTTCAATCATGCAAAAACTATCAGCAGTACCTTCTCATTGGACGTTGTTGGCAATAAACCAACTTACGATACAGTAACCATTATAGCTTTACAACAAAGTAAAGCATAGAATACTAACTATTGTCAAGGCACTTTTTTAGTTATAACACGGTTATAGCACGACATTTCAGAGGGGTCTACTCGAAATAAAGAGGCATAATGATTAAATGACAACATAGGCTTTGGAACATGTTTCAACTGACAAAAAAAAAAAAACAGTAACGGCAATCGTCCCAACGATTTGCAGAAATGGATTTGAATTGGTTAGGCTCAACTAGCTCCTGGTGCTACTTACGAAACAACCAATGATACTTTGACACTGCAACTCTAGTAGCCTATTTAGAATTAAGGTAAAAGTGCTATCTAAATGATTACCCTATATAGTTAATAATACACAACAGAAGAAAGCTGCTATCGCGCAAATGGTTAAAACACATTGACAAAGAGGTACCATTCACCTAGCCAACTTAATAAAATTTAGACGAGTAATAACTGTACGATGAAAGCAAGCATTAGTGGGTATCCAAGGAGAGACGACACTGCAACCGCTTTACCAACCTAGAACGGCGTTAAAAACGTAATCTTTGCGACAGTCGAAATACATACCACGTTAAAGTAACTTCATCGTCCCGGTAGTCGAACAGTACTAAAGAGATCTAATAAAAACATGCCACTACAGTTATTGAATTGCAATGAAAGCTAGCAAGAAAATGAGAAACGACAATTCTTTAAGAAAGAGCATCACGTAAGAGTCTGAGAGGTACGACTAATTCACTAATGCATAGTGCAACTATGGTACCATCGAGTTTAACTGCTTGGAAAAATAAAGCTGGCATAAAAAGATACAGCAGTAAGCACCTGCGACAACGTTGAAACAGGCACACTTAATACAGTAATAATATATTTTTACGACGTCATCAGATTGATGTGTTTGGAGGGTGGGTAAGAGACTAACAGGGTTACAAGTTTGTTAGGTTTTCTTAGGTTTTCTTAGGTTTTCTTAGGTTTTCTTAGGGTTCATTAGGGTTTATTAGGGTTTATTAGGGTTCATTAGGGTTCATTAGGGTTCATTAGGGTTTATTTAGGGTTTATTAGGGTTTATTAGGGTTTATTAGGGTTTATTAGGGTTTATTAGGGTTTATTAGGGTTTATTAGGGTTTATTAGGGTTTATTAGGGTTTATTAGGGTTTATTAGGGTTTATTAGGGTTTATTAGGGTTTATTAGGGTTTATTAGGGTTTATTAGGGTTTATTAGGGTTTATTAGGGTTTATTAGGGTTTATTAGGGTTTATTAGGGTTTATTAGGGTTTATTAGGGTTTATTAGGGTTTATTAGGGTTTATTAGGGTTTATTAGGGTTTAT